>PVJX010022426.1:0-30566 GCA_004027295.1 Dolichotis patagonum
AAAAAAAAAAAAAAAAAAAAAAAAAAAAAAAAAAAAAAAAAAAAAAAAAAAAAAAAAAAAAAAAAAAAAAAAAAAAAAAAAAAAAAAAAAAAAAAAAACCAGCCTAAAGGTGGGGAGTGTAGTTCAGTGGTAGAGAGCTTGCTCAGCACACATGAGACCTGGGTTTCATCTGCAGTACAAGAAGAAAGAATAAAGCAACTTAAGAAAAGAATTTAAAAAAAATTTTTTTGGAGAAGTTACAATATGCAGTATCCTTGCCTGAACACGGGGTTTTCAACCCACTTCTCAACATTTTATATTTAAAATGAAAAGCTATTGCTGGCAGATGTCATGACCAGAATTGCTGAACATTTGTATGCTCCTAAATGAGGGAATTCCTGCCCCGTGTCAGCACATCCTGTTCCTTCCAGAAGCCAAGCACAGGAGTGGGCAGGCCTCGTCTTGCCTTTACTCTCTGGGTTCCTTTCCTTTCTCTGTCTCCCTTTTTTCTGGGTGAACTGTCTTGAAAACATGACCTTTCTACTCCACCCGCATGTTGTCTTTTCTCTCTAGTTCTTCGCTTCTGAATTAGTCTGCAAATCTAGGGGTGAGCTGAGTCCTCCAAACCATTTCCAGACACACTGATGGCATCGCAAGCCTTACTCAACCATGGTCACTGCTGACGCTTGATTTCCTTTGGTCCTGTTTGGTTCTTTATTTCCACTGAAGCTCATTTGTAGGCAACATATCTGGAAATACACTGAGCCTTAAAATATCCTCTCTTTATTCAGGTTGAGAGACAGAATTTATTTCAGGCTATGAGACTGAAATACAGTTTCCACAGATGTCTGAATTAGCCCCCAACCCCCAGGTTCTCCTGGTTAACATTCCCACTTCCTGGCACAGAGGTGTAGCTTAAGCTGTGATAAGACTGTCTATCTGCCAGTATTAACCCTGTCGCCCACTGTGAGTGAGGCTTTTCTTGAAATTTTAGAACTTTTTCCAAGAGAGTTCTAAAGGACCACACTTTTCGTGCTAGAGCCTGCTGAGAAAAACAAGAACTTGTTGCAATACCCGCAGGTTTTTTTTTTTTTCACTTCCTTAATGTTTGCATCAAAATGGGCATAGACACAAACACTGCAGCGTGGGCGCCACGTCTTTCAACGCGTGTTTCGGGGGACTTACAGTTTTCCGGAGCGTGCCCGTGGGAGGACAACCCCTCTTGCTCCACCATGATGTCGCCGTGCCGATGCGGACTCCAGAGCTGTAATCCTTTCAAGCAGCTCCTCAGAAAGGATTTCGATAGAAAAGCCAAAGCCTGCCTTGTAAACCTCAGGACTTGTCTCTGAAATCTTGCCTCGATCAGCTTCCAAGGTCTAATGTAACGCGATTATTTTCCGCGGGGAAACCTGCGGAACAGGTCTTCGACCTCCACTGCATGTGTCAGAGTTTTAATTGATTCCTCACCTTGCCTGCCCGCCTCTTAATAGCAGTGCTCAGCGCAGGACGTGTTTTACAGGAATGCTCACCCGGAGCTTAATCTGTTGTTGCATCGCAGACTGTTTCACAATGACATCAAATTTGTTTTGTGTCCTGTGGAGTCCAGCGTGAGGGAGCTGCTCTCGGGAGACAAAGCGTGTGACCCTTGCTATCCTCCCATGCGATGCCAAGGACCACTTCCTGAGCTCCTTCCCGGTCCTGGGAGAAAGTTTGATAGAGAAGGAGTACTCTAGAACTCTGGTCCTTGAGTTCACAGACTCCAGGAGACAGGTGATCCCCACACCCTTAATTTAAACACAAAGTTCCTTCCCATATATTATCTCATTTAATCCTCCTGATATCATTATAAGAAGGCAGAGCAGGCATCATTATCTTCATCACACAGATAAGAAAACACAAAAAACCACAGACACCAAGTGGCCAAGTAAGGACTAGAAAGCAGATCTCTTGTTAGTAATTACTGCCTTCCGCAGAGAGCAGACAACGCTGCGCCACCAAGGTCTCAGGGCAGCAAAACCCCTCACCCAACATTCAATCATTCAACAAACACTTGTAATGAGTATGAGGTTTGGGGATCAAACTTAAGATTTGCAGAAAAAAGTAGCTTTATTTCTTTGTAACTTCAATTAAATTCTCTCTTGGGCTTTCATTCTTCCTGGTGGTAGAAAAGTATTAATTGCATGCTTTCTCAGATTAGAGATTTTCCTCTCCTTCCTTTTTCTCAGGGTTGTAAAGTAGAGCTATAGTAGTGGAGAGAGAGAGAGAGAGGGAGAGAGAGAGAGGCGCTCTTTTTGTCTCATAATTTTTTGAAGCATTTGCTTTGTACATTTCAGATTCCCTGCTAGATTAGGGGGAGGAGATATTATTGGGGGGTCATAGGGATGAGGATGAGGAAGTGGCAACCCTTGCTTGAAATGTTCAAAATCTAGTAAGAGAGGCAGAGAAAAGAACAGAAGGTGCCCTAAGTGAAGATGAGGTTTAGCATGGTTGCGTAACCTAAAGCAAACAGTGGCACCAGCTGCCTGGAAAGAGATAGGAGGAGATCCAGCGCTACAGTTCCCCTGTTTCCAAGCCACCTGGTGCTCACCACGTTGGGTAAACTGATCTCAGCTGAGATCCACGTGAAGGAAATTTAATAAGAAAACAGTTGTAATTCGTACCTATGATCTTCCCGGATCTTCTCCATCCCACTGAGAGCTAACCGGTTATCCGTGTGGCCCATATAAAACCAGGGTCACTTAGTGTCCTCTTTAGGTACCATTCCTCACTGAAAACCAGCAATCTGCCACTGCAAAAGAACTCGAACTTTTCCTTCTGTCTGCCAAACACTCCCAAAAGACAGGATGTCCGTGGCATTGAGCAAATCCTCTCCTCTCATCTTCTCTTTCTCTCCTCCCTTTCCCTTCTTATTTCTTCTACGAAACTGTCTGTCTATCATGTCTATCATCCATCCACTCATCTATCACTCACCCAGCTTTTTTATTTTCTCAGTCCAAATCCTTATCCCAAATCTCTCAAGCCAAGCTGGCATAGTTTTAAGAAAAACCACTCTAAACCCCTTCCTACTTCAGTTTCCTTTCTCTCCTTCTCCATCTCTCTTCCTCCTCCTTTTCCTCTCCTTCTCTTCTTCCTTCTTCTAATCCAGTAGCTCACTGTTCCCTTCAATGTAAATAGAATTATTACTGTGATCTGCATAGAAGATGTGAGGGAATGATCCAATGAAGACAGAAGCGGGGAGCCCAAGGAAACAAAGATAGAATTTTCCTGAGTAGATGGAAAATAGGTCCAGAAATATTACCGTTTATGTGTGTTTTTGCGTCCCCATCAAATCATTTCCCAGATGCAGAACTACAGGCTCAGAGAAGAAAGTAAGCTGCCCCAGGTCACACAGCTGGCGACAGAGCTACGATTTCCATCTGGATCGTTGACATGGAGTCCTGACACGTGGAGTTCATCCTGCTGACACGTGGAGTTCATCCTGCTGACACGTGGAGTTCATCCTGCTGACACGTGGAGCGAACTTCTGGATTCTACATAAGATGAGACGAAAATTTAAATAAAAATCTCTGCGCAGAGCAGTAACGGAAAAATCAGTTCATGGCGGGAGGTAGGGGAGACACAGTATCTCACAGGAGAACCACAGTTTGCTGGCTCTAGATAGAGAAGATGAGACCAGAATCAAGGCTGAACTGAGATGGCGGGAGGGATACTGCCGAGGGTCCTGGGTTTTAATGGGAATTATAAAGGTTCTGATGGTCTAGTGTATTGTCAGCCAAAGGGAAACCCAAGAGATTTGGGTTCATCTTAAGGGAAAACCCGCCATACCTGTCAAACAGGGGGAATAGAAAACTTCCAGTAGTATTTCCTCACTATGAAACTGACCTTATAAATAACTAAAACCCAGACATACAACAGAAAGTGAACTGCCCCCCCCAGACACACACTGATGTAACCCTTAAGAAATTCTGCCATATTTTTCCTGTAAAAATACTAATACAGCCACGGGGTGGTAGAATATCCTTCATGATTTGGGTAATTCGTTTAAATCTGTTAACATTTCGTCTACCCACTACTGTGGTCAATGTTCCATGAGCTCTGAACAGGAATATCTCTTCTGCTGTTGCTGCATGGTGTGCTTGTGAATGTCAATCAGAGCGAGTTGGCTGAGTGTGTTATTCAGATTCACTGTTTCTTTACCAATTTTCTGTGTACCTGTTCTGTTAATTGCTGAGAGAGAAATCTTGAGCACGCTAACTGTGCTTGTACATGTATCCATTTCACCATTTTTTGTTTTAAGTATTTTAAAGATTTAAGTGCATACCTGTTAGGATTGTGGTGTCTTCTTGGTGACCGATTGAGCCTTTCATGTCATGTAATGCTCTTCATGCACCATCTGGTAATAAGTATCCTTTGTCGTTATGCCTACTCTGGTGTTAACATAGCCACGTTAACTTTTTTAAATTTTATTTTACTTTAAAAGGGAGTAAAATTAAACACAACAAAACAGAACAGAATGAGACATAAGAAAGCATAAATTTCAAAGCTAGACAACCAGAGATCTTCACTATCTGTCATATTGTCTCTTGTTTTCTTCCAAATGGTTGTTCTTATCTTTGCATATGGAGAACTCATACTAAATAACATAGCCAATCTTTTCACAAGATGTGTAGTTCACTGGCTCCCACTTGCTAGGCAGGGGGGAGGGGGATGGGGGACACGGGATGGGGGACAGGATGACATGAGATGTCTGATTCTCAGCCCACACGCAATCAGGATTACAGTCATCCCCCAGAGATGGGAAGAGTTCCTTGTTCTCCTGGCACCCCAAATCAACCGCATAGTACAGGGCCCGATGTGCCAGGGTCTCTCTCCTGCAGGCCACAGAAAGTCTGCCACACTCTCAGCTGCCCCCAGAGAGGGGAGGAGCTCCTTGTTCACCTGGCACCCGGAGTCAACCGCATGGTGCAGGTCCCGAGGCGCCAGAGTCTCTCCCCTGCAGGCCCCTCAAAGTCCGCCATACTCACCTGCTATTTCTTTCTGATGAATTGACCATTCCATTTCCAAAGTTCTGAAATGGCCAACAGACCACAGAAAGAATTCTCTTTAGGCTCCTGTTTGAAACCAGCAGCTGGCCTTGCTTCAGGGCCACGTTAACTTTTTTTGAATCATGGTTTTGTCATGTATCTTTTAATATTCTTTTACCGTTAAGCAGCTTACATCTATATGTTTAAAGTGGGTTTCTTATAGACACTATCTAGTTTGCCAAGCAGGCGCTTAACGCTGCTGAGCTAACCCCCCGGGCCTCTCTAGTTGGATCTTTAAAAAGAAGCCAATATGACAACCTTCATATTTCAATTAGTATGCTTCAACCAATAGGTTAGTATTTTATTATTTGTTTTGTGTTAGTTCTCTCAAATTTTTGTTCTTCCTTCCCTGTCTTTGTTTGTATGTTTAGATATACTTAATATTTCATTTTAATCTATCAATTGGCTTTTTGGATAAATCTTTGTGATGTATGTATGTATGCAGGCATGCATGTATGAATGTATATATTTTTTAATGTTTTCTCTAAGGTGTATAGAATACATACAGAGGCTGATTAAAATTTATGGTGTATGCTTTTTTATTTTTTATTTTTGGTACTGGGGATCGAACTCACAACCTCATGCTTGCCAGGCAGGTGCTTATACCACTGAGCTAAATCCCTGGCCGGTGTATGCTTTTTTAAAAATTTAAAAATTAGCTACAATAAGACATATAGCCATTAATCCTCCCCCAAGTCCTCCCCTTACTTTGAACATACTTACCCCGTCATTCTTGCCACTTTCTGAAGGAATACTGGACGTCCTCTTTTGTGTTTGTACAAGGTGTGATCAAAACTGCAGCAAAAGCTGCAACCTAGAGCAATCCAATGGATAGGAGGGCTCATAAACCACTGATGATGTGTCTTCATCCTTTCTATTCACCGGATCTGGTACTGTGCACCTTCTGGCTCTCCCCCAAGGTAAAATGACCACAAAGGTAAAATTTAGAACCAATTCAGGACATTGAGGCAGCTACAACATCACAACTACAGACACTCACAAAGAGAACTTCTACGTATCTTCCCAAAAGAGTTAAAGGCTTCATCTTACAGTGATACATGCACATCCATGTTTATAGCAGCACAACTCATAGTTGCTAAATCTTGGCAGGTCAAATTCTGTTTATTTTTCTGGCAGTGAGAATTGAATCTAGTGCCTTGTGCATGTCTGGCAGATGCTCTTCCACTGAGCTATGTCTCCATCACTAACAGCTAAATCTTGGAAGCAGCTTATATATCCATTAACAAATGAATGGATATAGAAAATGCGATAATTATCCACCATGGAATATTATCTTGCTGTAAAGAAGGATAAATCTGAGTCATTTGTAGGACTGGCACTTTGAGACAATAATATTAAATGAAACAAGCCAGACACACAACATAAATATGGTTTCTTTTATATCAGAAATCTAAAATATAAATAATTTAAAGAGCAAAATAAAAGCTAGAGAATGGGAAACAAGGAGACAGATTTTTTGCAAATGGGAAGGGGACCAAAAGATGAGGGGAGGGGAAGTAAAAATAATTAAACTGTTATGTACTCTCCATGATAAATGCAATAATTGTGTACTGCAAACATGTACTAATAAAAAGAAGAAGACTTCAAGAACTCTTTAAGAAAGTGGTAAGAACAATGAGATAAGTGTGTTTAAAGTGAAGGTAGTGTTTTGAGGGGGATTAGTGAGAATGTGTCATTTATTGTAATAATTTTTAAATTTAAAAATTTATCTTTATACCTAAACTTAGTCTATTCAGCTTTACTATATTACCACTTTAGGTAACATATAGGAATCTTTTGTTTTGTTTTTTTGGTCTTTTTAGACAGTGTCTTACTATGCAGTTCAGGCAGGCCTTCAATTCACTTTGTAGCCCGGACTGGCCTTGAATTCACAGCAATCTTCCTGCCTCAGCCTCTTGAGTGCTGGGATTATAGGCGTGCGTGACCATGCCTGGCTAAAATATAGGAATCTTACAGTCAGATATATTTCTTTCCATTTATAAGTATCATCTTTATTATATCTGTATATGTTGAAAACCCCTCCAGACAGTGCTGTAATTTTTTTCCTTTCAACAGTTACACTTAAAAAATTTAAGAGGGAAAAAGTGGTTTTCTATTTCCCCAGATGTTTGGTATTTCTGTTGCTTTTTGTTGTTTAAGCCCCCAGTTTCACTTTAGCCTTATTTCTTGTTAGCCTAAAGGACTTCCTTTGTCCTTTGATGTCTTTATTTCATCTTCATTCCTTTAAGCTATTTTCAATGTATATAATATTTTGGGTTGAAAGTTCTTTTCCTCTAGTGCTCTAACATTGTTTGCTTGGCTTGCATGGTTTCTGAATAGAGTAACATATTATTTTTTCTTTAGACACTCAAGATTTCCCAGTATTTTTCTTTGATACTTAGCAGTTTTATCATAATGAGCCTGGATATGATTTCGAGTTCATCCTATTGGAATTTACTAAGTTTCTTTAGTTTTTAAATTTGCGTTTTTCACTAAATTTGGGAAATTTTAGCTATCATTCCTTTAAATGTTTAAAAAAACTGGAGTCTTGTGGGACTCCAGTGACATAAACCTTGCACCTTGTGGTATGTCTCACAATTCTTCATGGCTTGGTGAAATCTTTTTTATTCTTTAATCTCTTTCATTTGGACAGGTAATTTCTGTCCATCTATTTTCATGTTCATCAACTCTTCCCTCTATTGTGTCCATTCTGCTGTTAGGCTCAGCCAGTGAGCCTTTTATTTCAGATATTATGTTTATCAAGTTCAAAATTTCCACTGGGTTATTTTATAGGTTCTATTTTCCTACTGTGTCCATCATGCTGTTAGGCTCAGCCAGTGAGCCTTTTATTTCAGATATTATATTTATCAAGTTCAAAATTTCCACTGGGTTATTTTATAGGTTCTATTTTCCTACTGAAATACTTTTCAGGTTATTTTGCCATTCATTTCAAAAGTATTCTCCTTTATCATCTGGACTATGTTAATGAAAATTGTTTTAACATCTTTCATAATTCCACATCTTCTTCTTTGTATCCCAACTAATTTTGGATTATATACTGAACATTTAAAGTACTACTTCATGAGACTCTAGATCTTATCAAAATCTCTGAAAAATGTTGGCTTTGTTTCAGCAGGCCCTGTTGGGTTCACATTGCAAGTTCTGTATCCTTTTCTATGCATAGTTTTTCCAGTGAAACTTTAGTTTGTAAACTTTTGCCAAGGGGTTTTGGGCGTCCTATATTTGTGCTACATAATGGTCAATCCAAGACTCGAGTTGTGGTCTAAATAATAACTCAGGTCTGAATGACTTTTCTTTGGGTCTTTCCTGTGTATGTAAAGCTGAAGTTCAGGCCTGGGAGTAGCGCAGTGTTAGCTAGAGAATTAGGGAATTCTTTTCTTATATGGTCAGCTCATAAGTACACTGTTCCTGGCAAGAAGTGTGGGATTTAACTTAGAGTTTATCACTTATATCCAAGGTGCTGTACACAGCTTTATGACGAGAACCCGCTTTGAGGGCAAAGAAGCAAAAGGAAAGCATAAAAAGAAAGCAGGGATTCTTCCCACATTTTGAGACTTCAGGGACCTTTTCCCCTGGGTGTCCTGGCCAGGAAAACTGTTTTGGCTGCTTGTGCTGCCTCTGCATAATTCTACGATGGGGGACCAGGGGAAGGGAGGGAAACTCGGAAGCCTGTCCTTGTATGATTTGCTACTATGAGTTTGAAACCTATTCCCTATCTGCCTGCTTTTTTTCTTTTCAGGCAGTTACTTTTTATAGTTTGTTCATTGTTCTTAGCTATTTCTTGAGAATAAGGAGAGAGGTGATGGAGTAGATTTGCTATCTTGCCTGGCACCAGAAGTCATAATACTTTTCAAGTTTCATGTTTTTATCTCATGATTATGATTATGATTTTTATGGTACTGAGAATTGAACTTAGGGCCTTGTGCATTCTAGGTAAGTTCTCTACTACTGAACTACATTGAACCCCTATTTTTTATTTTTGTACTTAAACTCAGGACCTCACACTTGCCAGACAGGCATGGCACTACTGAGCTAAATCCCCAGCAAGCCCCTGATTGTTATTGCTCCTGGAAATCTTGGAGAATAAGCAAGAGCCTTCAGTGGAGAGAGTATGGGATTTGCACTTAGGTAACTCTGGGCTCAAATGACTCCACTACTTACAAGTTCATGACCTTGAGCATTACCTCCCTAATTTCTGTTTCTTGAAGTGAGGATAATGATAGTGTCTGCCTTGTGGAGTTGCTATGAGTATTAAGAGAGACCATGCTAGTAAAATATTTTGCACTGTGCTTGACATGTGGTAGGGACTTAATAAATTGGAGTTATTGTGGTCACGGCGATGATGATAATTATTGTTGTGATGCATAATGAAACGAAGTCATGGCACTCGTGAGTCAAGTGGATTGAAGGTTTGGGAAGCTACCTGTTACTTAGCCAAGTGCATCCTTTAAACTACTCAGAAAGCTTCTCTGTATCCCAGAATATGCGTGAAGCCTGAATCAATGAGATGGGTTTGAGTTTGATAGATCAGGAAATATAACTGGGAGAAGGGGAAAATTGTGGATGGTATCATTCGTGTCTCCCTTGGTTAGTGTTAGTAGATGATAAGGAGAATGAAGACTTCTACATTTTCAGACAGTGTTTTTCAAAATGGGTAAGAATCATCTGGGGTCTATTTTTGCCTAAGAAATCATAACTGTGACCAGGGCCTAGGAAGCTGTATTTAACAGACTATCTAGTTAATTTTTTCATGCACCAAAAAATTGAAAAAAACTTTTTTTTTTAGAAAGAAAGGAAATATGGTGGATGCAGGGGTGAGAGGAAGAAAAAGAGAATATTGTGAATTAGAGGCTGATTAACAGCCTCCATTTCTAAATCTTCACTGAGCCACTATTATATACGTGATAAAATGTAGATAACCCGGATCCCAGTTCTCTTGATTCATAGATCACTCAAAAATCCATTTAGTCAGCCAAAAGTGTTTGAGTCTGGCTGTGAATCAGAAGAGCAGAGAGAGCAGAGAAGAATACCATACCATGCAGAGGTTGAAGAACACATACACTCACACCTCACCACCAGCAATAAACAATCCAGTGGGGCTGGGATAGCGATATATGCTGGGTGTAACTGGAAGGCCGACGTAGACGCACTCAACTCAGACTCGAGAAATGGCTTCTGGATGAGAGGTCTTGGGCTGAGTCTGGAGGAGAGTAACTGTTCATCTGAGAGAGGACAATAACAATAACAGCGAGAGTGGGAGATCCTCTGAGGGGGACAATATTCTCAAGGTAGGAACCACATCACAGGAGACCCTGAGGGCTATGTCAGGGAGCTTGATTAATGAGGAACAATCAAAGAAGTAGAAGGAAACAAAGGGTGACTTGGTAAGGTATCATTTGGATTTCTTAGCGTTATTTTAAAAATGGAAATAGCTTTGTTGCTTTTTCTGATCCTAAAGGTAATCCATATAAGTTGTGAAAATTAAAAAAAAGGGGGGGAGAAAGAAGAAAGGTAAAGTCATCTGGAATCTCAATATCCAGAGGAAGTCTGAGTTGAAAGTCTTCATCTTTATGCCCTCAGGCTTCTGTAGGTATGTGCACCCCACCCCGTGCATAGCACGCTTTTAAATGAAGCCATTTCACCCCGTTCAACCCTTTTGGTTGAGTTATTCAGTGAACATCTTTTTCTTTTAATAAATACGGATTTCTACCTGATCATCACTTCCAATAATTCTGTTGCCCACTTTTGACTTCTTTTTCCCTCTTTCTCCAGGCTGTGCTCTTCTTCCCATTTGACTCACTTCAACCTCGGCTTCCTGCTTTGTTTCTCTGTGTCTTCTCCATCCACTGCCTCCTCTGTAGCCAGGTTCCTTGCTCAGTCTCCACAGTCAGAGCAGTTGGCTCACAGTAATGGGTTCCTGTCCTGTCGCTTAACTGATAAATACTTCCATGGCTCCCTTTCGCCTTCTCGATATGAAGCTTCCCTAGGCCGGCCCACAGAACTCCCTTGTCAACCACTCTGTCACCTGGAGCCAACCTTTCCTGACTCTTGTCTCTGATTTATGGTGCAGAAATACACCACTGTTTCTATTCCCTCCTTGTTTCCCTGCCATTGCTCACGCTGTCCTTGCTGTGTGGCATTTCCCAGTGTATCTGATTTACCTAATTTCAGTCCATCCTTTAACACTCCATTCCATCATTACCTCCTCCAGGCGTGTGCCAGATACAACATAGCCTGGGTTAGCTGTCCCTCTTGGACCCTCTGAGAATACTCTGGTTGTAGCTCTTATGAGGTAATATTAGAATTATCTTGTATGTCTGTCTTCCTCCTTGGCCCATTACCTTAATCAAGTTTGTATTCCTAGAACCTTAAAGGTAATTGGTATTCAGTATATGTTTGGTGAATGAATAACCCCAAATCTTTGTGGAGAAAGCTCCTCCTTAGCTGCTAAATTCTTCTTATCCTACCTACTTCTGTGGGGCAGATCTTTGCTTTATGGCTTCCATTTGGATCTCTGCTGATTGCCTCTTTTCCTTCCTAACCAACCTCCTGTAGCTTGTACTTAGTTTGACCCTTGGTTTGTGGCACCCACTTCTCATCTCTTCCTTTTCTCTTGTGCTGATCTTTTGGTTTGGACTCTGTGTCTAACTCTTCCCTATAAATCAATGATCTCTGAGTCTCTGGGTCTGTCTGAATTCCAAGACCCAGCCTTCTCCCTCTAGTCTCTCTTGTCACTTCAGGAAAACCTTATCATCTCCAAATTTTGTGGTTATACTCTACAGACACTAAGATTATTATACATTTTATTGGATTATAATAATACCTCGACAAAAATGTCATTCAAGACAAAAACAACAAATCTATGCATTTATGTAGTTATAAGATGTTTACAAGGGGCTTTCACATGATTTCTTGCATTCCATCTTTGTAACAATCTTGCATGATGGGTTATTATCCTAATTTTTACAGATGAGGAAACTGAGGCTCAAAGTAATTAAATGACTTGCTTGAGGCATCATAGTTAGAGAGTGACAGAGCCCGGGCCTAGGGTTTTGAACTCCTTGGAGTTCACCATGACTTAAAACATTAAAAGTATGTGATGAAAAAGAGATGTTTATGATTGTGAAGGTTAAAAAAAATCTCTGAATCTACTCTGTATGCATAGTTAGCATAGCTTTTAAAAGACTTACATTGGAGTCAGATTTCTTCTCTGCTTACAATACTATGGTGGACATTTCCCCCTCACTTAGTAATGTGAGGTTTTGCTGATCCCTGGCCTCAGTCTTCCTATCCCTTTTTGCAGTGCCTATTACATTCTTTTCCCTAAAAGCAGTTCATGCCTTGGTACCTCTTGACTTAATTCTCCACTTCCATCCTATTAGACATTTTGCCTGGCCGTTGATTCTTCTTTTCCTAATACAGGTGTCACCACTACCTTCCAGCAGTTTTAAGCACATACCCACCCTCACTTTTCCAGATGCCTCCCTGGTGGCATTACCGAATCACATACTTTTATCCTAGTGCAGCTAACTTTCTGTGGTACTGTTTTGATCATCCATTTGCCTCCTTTTAAAAACCACTATATTCCTTGATTCCTTTGATTATTTTTGCTCCGATTGCCTCCTTCCCTCTTCCGTAATCCCTTTCTTCTTTATTAAGTCTACCCTTTATTTTCCTGTTATTTCCCCATTTTATTGAGTTTGTCCATTTGTGAGGAAGCATGCAGTGTTTGACTTTCTGAGTCTTGCTTCATTTACCACAACTGTCTTCAGTTTCATCCATTTTACTGCACATGATGTGATTTTTTTCTGTATGGCTGACTAACATTTCACTGTGTATATATGCACCACATTTGCTTTATCCATTAGTCAAAGGGTGGAATTCATGGTTTGCATTATTCATGGTTTGCATTATTCATGCCTGCTGCAAGTGATAGAACACCCAATTCTAACCAGGCAAATAAATAGAAAAGGACATTAGAGAGATGTGGGGCACATGCCTGTAATCCCAGCAGGAGGGTAATTGGGTGGCTGAGTCAGGAGGCTTGCAAGGGGAAGTGACTCAGTGCAAAGGGCCTGGATTCAATCCCCCGTTCCATGCACATTTTCTCGAAAGGATGCTTGCCACCTTCTCTAAGCCAGGTGTGGAATGATGAAGATAGATCTAAAGAGTTACCCATGTAGTTGACTGGACACAGACACCCCATCTCTGTCTCTCAGGCTGCCTTCTGCTTATGTGTTTGTTCCATTATTTTTAAGCTCTTCAACGTGGCTGAGGATACGAATCCTAACATCTCTGCAAACTCACCCTTTAACTCCTAATCCAAGTGGAAAAAAGCAAAAATCCTAGGGATTTTTGTAGAAGGCGCCTTGGGCAGGAGCATGGCTGAGGGGCTGAAGCCTGCCTTCCCAAAACTCCTTTCAGGATTGTAACAGAGCATAGGAGGACATGCCGTCATTTTCCTTTCTCTGCCTAGGGATTTTTGCTTTTTGATTGGTCTGTTTCAGCCATGTGTCAGTCTCTGTGGTTGGAGGCCTATAGATTGGAACTGAGAGAACTACCAGGTTCCTAGGAAACAGGAGGGTCAGTGAAAGAATGGGAGGAACAGGATCCTGGTTAGCACAAAACAGACATTTGGCCTATGCTTATGCCTTCCATTCTGTTAAAATGTAAGATTAGGGCTGGGCAGAGACATTCATCATTCTGGTTTAACTCTGCATGTGCTCAGCTTTGATGTTCCACTCATAAAGTGATCCTTTACCTGTCAGCTGAACCTGCCCTTTCTCAAGCCGCTCTACTGTTTTTCTTATTCTCAACATGTCTATCACAATGCCAGGTCCATACTAAGTGCTCAATAAATAATGAATAGAGAAAAGGATAAATCAAGCTAATCCTGCCTAAAGAATTCTTCCAAAGGCACATAAGACAGCACGTGTGAAATCAGCAGGATACAACAAAGAAAGTGACGCACCAGTTGGACTGCGAATATGGGAGTGCCGTAGGAGGCTACAGCTGTTACACTTTGCTTTTCTGACTGCTTCCAGAAAGCTCTTTGTCCTCTAACCTTCCAGTTTATTAGACTGGACCATTCCCCCTTAAAGGCAACAGTGTTGAACAATGAGGATATTTGGAAAACAAAAACAAAAGACCTTGGTTGTAAGTGACCAAAAACTCAAACTGACACTGATTTAAATATAACAGATTATTTATCACTTAAATAAACTCAGTGGTAACATGTCAGGGCTAGAATGGTAGCCCCATGTTTTTTGGGGACCCAGGTTTGCTCTTTCTTACTTCTCCCATCTTATCAGCCCCAGGTGATGCTGGTTCTATCACAAGGGCACCATCTTAAGCCAAAAACTCCTTTCACACCAGGTAAACAAAAAGGATAAAAGAAGAGGGTGGAGGTACATTCAGATGGTCTTATAAGATTTCCAGAGGACCCTGCCACATTTCCATTCACATCTCAGGGCTGGGATTTAACTCTTGGCATGAGGGAGATGGGGAAGAGTGTCTTTAACCCAAGCAGCCTTGGGCTGTGATAAAGCAAGCAGCCATGTTACCATCTAAGAGACAGAAAATGGCTATTTCCATCTCTGTCAAAGCTGCCAGAAAGAAAAATGTAATTCTAAACTGCAAAGGCAGAGAAAGGAAAATGACGGCATGTCCTCCTATGCTCTGTTACAATCCTGAAAGGAGTTTTGGGAAGGCAGGCTTCAGCCCCTCAGCCATGCTCCTGCCCAAGGCGCCTTCTACAGAGTTATCCTGATCAGATCCAGGATATGACTTTGGGTTCCTGTAAGCTGAACGCCCCAGCATGGTATGTGAGGCATGCTGCCTCTGTCCCAATTTTACCTCCCCACCTTTACAGTTTGCCACTCTTTGTGCACCACAGCCACACCCAGCTCCTGGTCATTTTGAAACACCCTCAGCCTGTTTCAGTTTCGCTCCTTTTATGTAGGTAGTGTCTGGTGCCTAGCATGTACTTTCCTCCCTTGCATCAAAGCCTCGCTTAATTTTTCAAATTGAAGTTCACCACTACCTCTTCCATTATGTCTTTTATTTCACTGTTGGGGATTGAACCCAGGGCCTTCCGATGTGAGGAGGAAAGTGCCCGACCACTGAGCTACATGTCTATCTCCCTCCATTTGGACTTTGTGATTGCTGAGAGCTTCCCTCAGAGTTTGCATATTTTATTACCTTTGTCTGCTTCTATGTTTTGCTCATCACTTGCTACCCTATTTAAAACAGTACCCCCATCTCTGGCCCTTTATCCTCTTTTTATTTTTTTCTTATAGCAATTAATACCTGACATTTTTTATGTACCCGTTTGTTCCATATGTCATTGTCTATCTCTTCCTACAAGAAAGTTGTGCTTCCAAATTTTCTGACAGATGTTTATCTTGGGGATTTAGGTACAAGACACAAAAATTTCTTGGAATTATCCAAATTGTAACTTATTCTGTGTAAAAGTTTAATAACTATGTTTTTAAAAAAATTTTATTTTGAAAGAAGTAAAAATTGCCGGGGATTTAGCTCAGTGGCTTAAGCACCTGCCTGGCAAGTGTGAGGTCTTGAGTTCCATCCCTGGTACCAAAAAAAAAAAAAAAAAAAAAAAAAAAAAAAGAAAGAAGTAAAAATACAACAGGACAAGACAGAACAAAGCCAATTGAGACAATGCAGTGAGACTGATACAGAACTTCACAGCAGGATACTGGGATGGTAGTAATAGGTACTATAGTATATCTCATTATCTTCATAATAGTTGTCTAGTCAATTAGGTATAGTGAAATCAAACCAAAAACAGAACATTATAAAACCAATTGGAAGAGTATTGATTAGAGCAAAACAAACATAACAAAACAAAACAAAACAAAACAAAACAGTGAAAACAACCTTTGCCTTCAAACACAAGATACAAGGAAATCCCCCATATTTGCTATATTGCATATGGTCATTCTCCCAAGAGATGCCGAGACATCTATCCCCAGTAGCTATGGGGGGGGGTTGATTCTCAGCCCATGTGCCAGCAGGCTCATGGGAGCCTCTGGGTCTCCTCCTGGCCCATGCGGGGGGCACTTACTAAGAAGACGAGCGAATAAGCTGCCTGACTTGCACCATTACCAGATCTCGGGAGAGCTTGTTCTCAATAACTATGTTTTTATAACTGTAGTTATATATTTTAAGGTATAGGTAACCATAATAAGAAAGAGGGAATCACTTTTTGATATGTTAATATGGTCATTGTGAAAACAGTCTGAAGATTCCTAAAAAAATTAAAAGCAGAACTATTATATGATTTTCCAATTCAGCTTCTGGGTATATATCTTAGTCACTTTTCTTGTGGCTGAGACACAATATGTGACACCTGCAATTTAAAAGAAAGGAGGTTTATTTTGGTTCCTGGTTTTAGTTCCTAGTCTGCTGGCTCCAAGGCAGGAGTGGCATGGTGGAGGGGCCTGCTGTGGAGGAAATTTGCTCACATCATGGTTTCAGGAAGCTGAGAGAAGGGCGGAGCCAGCAAGGGAGATGCGCCCTTCCAGGTCATGCCCCCAGGGATTCATCCCGGACCAAGCCTCATGTCCTAAGAGCACATTTAGCTCTAAACTCATCCAGGGATTAGTCCACTGATGAGTAGAGCACCCCTGTGATCCAGTCACCTCCCCAAAGCCCCACCTCTGAATATTTGAGGCTTTGGGGGGCATACTAGGTCTAACCATAACAGTATATACCCAACAAAGATAAACTCAGTATCTCAAAGAGGTATCCTCACTTCTATTTCACTGAAGAATTATTCACCAATATTGGAAACACCTCAAGTGTCCATTGATGGACGAAAGAAAATGAGCTAGCAAAACTGTAATAGAACGATGTTAAACCTTTAAAAAGAAGCCAGTCAAGCTTGACACACAATCAAGCTTGGTGCACAACTGTAATCATAGTACTTGGGAGGTGAAGTATGTGAATTACGAGTTCAAAGACAGTGTGGATTATATAGGGAGATCCTGTCTCAAAACCAAAGCAAACCAAGCCAAACCAAACCAAAACAAAACTGAACAAGAAACCCAAAGAAACAAAATAAGAAGAAAATCCTTCCATTTGCATCAATATGGATGAACTAGAAGAACATTACACTAAGTGAAATAAGACAGACATAGAAAGGCCAGTAAATGCTGCATGGTCTCACTTATACATGTGACATAAAAATGTTCAATCCATCTAAGGATGTTTACCATGGTTAGGGTATGGGAGAAATGGGGACATGTTAGGTCAGAGGACAGTCATAAATTCTGGAGGCCTAATGTGCAGTATGATGGTGCTGACCATACCTAGTAATAACATATTGTATATTTTAAATTTTCCAAGAGCATACATCTTAGGTATTAATAGACACATGCATGCTCAAAAACGCACATGGTATGGATTGAGGTGATGGTTATTAATTTGCTTGATTATGGTGATCATTTCCTAGTACATATATTAGAACATCAGATTATGTATGTTGAATGTGAATGATTTTTATTTGTCAACTATACCTTAGTAAAGCCGAGGGAAAGTTCTACAATTTTAATATGAGTCAATACAGAAGAGGGCTGACCTTTAAATTAGTGGTAGTAGCAGTAATAATAATAATAATGAGATATATATCAATAACATATATAAAAATATTATATAACATATGTAATAAGAATAAGATATATATTTATATATATTAGCTTTTACTATGTAATGATTAAGACTTTAAAATCAATTATTTCTATAGCTTAGATAGTACTGCTATTTCTTGGTTAATTGATGAGGTCAAGGTCCTGCTCAAGATCATGCAGCTAGCAAATAGGGAAGCCAGGAGTTAGTTCAACCTAGAAGGTGTGACTCCAGCTTACATGCTCCTCACTCTCATTCCATACTTCCTCCAGAGCAGTTTTATTCTGTTTCCAGGAGAAAGGTGGGTGTGCGTTCACCACTTCTACTCTGCGACACAGACTAGTGCTGTTCTTGGTCTTGGGCCCTGCAGAGCAGTCTTTCAAGAAAATCCAGAAACAAATCATCTAGTGAGAGGTTGGGAGCTGGTGATGCTTGACACTGGGAAGAGAAAGCATCTGGCTTCTCCCTACTGTATTAGGTTCCTACTTTGGTGTTGTTTCCCTAGAGAGAGACCTTCCTTGATCACCCAGTTTAAAACAGCAGCCCCACCTTTTGGTCTTTCTTCTGATTTTTTTTTTGTCATAGCACTTATTGCCACTTGACATTTTCTGATGCGTTTATTTTTGAACATAATTCATGATCCATCTCCCCAACCAGAGAATAAACTCCATGAGGTCAAGACACTATGTCTTCAGGGATGAGTGGTGTGCCTGGTATAGAGTAGACAATATATTTTCAGGATGAATAAGGAAGTCTGAGTCCATAAGTAAGGTATTTCCATTTGTTCTCATATCCTAGTTCCATTTTCATAAACAGATTCTATTCACAAATAATGTTGTATTCTATATTTTCCATTGATATTGAGCTCTGCCTATTTTCTTCTGCATTTAAACCCTACTTCCTCTTTCCTTTCCCATTTTCATTCTTCAAAAATCAGCTGATATTTTCTGTGGCCAAACCTTTCTCCATGCTCTGTGATCAGTACATGTGCGTTTTCTCATTGTTTTAAAAAATGAAATAGAACCTCCGGGATTGTTTTACAAATACTGCAGGAAGTATATATCTTTTGCATTCTGCCTTTCTTAAACAGATGGTGAAAATTCTTTCAGGTCAAGATACAGAATCATCATTTTAAAAAGAGCAGCATAACATTTCATGGTTCACCTGTTTCAGCAATCTATCCTATGTTTCTTACTGATGCCTATTTTGTATTCTGTTGCCATTTCTATGAATCCTGCAGTTTACACTCTTGTAGTATATTTTCTTGACCTCATGCTACTTTTTTTTGGATACATTTTATGATGTGGAATTTTGGGAGTCAAAGAATTTTGTGCTCAGAGTTAGTTTTGTGGATTTATTCTCCCAAAGAGTGATAGCAATTCATATCTCTATCTGTAATGTCCCAAACACCCTTTCCTTTCTGCTACTTCATACGCAGAACTAAATCTTTTCTGGATTTCCTGGCACTCTCCTAAAACCCACTATCCTCCAGAGACAAACACATGGGGCATAAAGACAAAGAGTGTTTGCTTTCAATTGCCAAAGGGCATTTTGCTCTTCGTACATTATGAAGGCTAGATCTTGAGTCATGTTTTAATTCTTCTGATTCCTACAGGCAGTAAGACTTCTTACTCAGCTCCTTAAGAAGCTCAAATGGCTGAAGCCTGGACTAGGACCCTAGAGTGAGCTCCCCAAATGCCAGGAAGACTGGTGCCATCACCCTGGGTATTTACATTTCAAGGGCAGAAGCCCAGATCCTAGAGACGTTTCTTGAGACAACTGGGATTTTTCCAGCTCTTGAAGAAATGCTTTTATGTTTAAAAAAAAACTTGGAGGAGGAATCCAACATCCTTTTTAGTCTCTCTGCAAAAATCAAGGGGTTTTCTACCTCCTTTCCAGAATGAGAGGGATGGCGGGCTCTCTCTCGTATACAGCTGGGGGAAATCCATCGTTCTCCATTCCAGCTATGGAGCTTTCAACCTGCTGCTCACTCAAGGATTTACTTATGGATCTAGATGTGAGGAACCAGGGCAACACTGTTCCTGTGGCTGTTGGCCTTTTTGTATCAATGAAAAACTCTTCCCCGAATTATTTGATACCTGTGTTTCTGCAAAGTGGTGTGTGTGTGTGTGTGTGTGTGTGTGTGTGTAGAAGCCAAATTGTGCAAGCAGGGTAACTTTCTAGACCCCTGGACTTCTTAGCAGAGCATTCTTCTGGTGCTGGGAGTGATTACACTTTCTAATTCTGACCAAACTACTGGGCATCAATTGGCTGCTCACAGTGATTGGATTGGATAGCTCACAGGCCAGCCACGAAACTGAACGTACATATATTTTAGACGTTTCAATTTTCCCATGTGTGAGAATTGCCTTTTCATTAAATTTTGCCTATTTTTCCAAAATTTTCACAGAAAATTTTCTTATCAGTTTGCGT
This sequence comes from Dolichotis patagonum, assembly GCA_004027295.1. Classification (NCBI taxonomy): domain Eukaryota; kingdom Metazoa; phylum Chordata; class Mammalia; order Rodentia; family Caviidae; genus Dolichotis; species Dolichotis patagonum. The sequence continues at coordinate 20,163 of PVJX010022426.1, forward strand.
GGGCTCTTTTTACAGTCATGAAATAGCTATGAACAGAGACTGACGGTGAGTGGCTCTTTCCCAAAGGGTTTGTAAGTTCTGTTTCTTGCCTGTCTGCCTGGATCGCCCGGTATTTTCTTCACCCTGCTCTTCTTCCCACAACTGCTTGGCTTGCTTTCTCTTACCAAACAGGCACATGGTCTTTCATGCCTACTCTTGATAGTTTCAAAAGTAGAATGTGTCAGCTTCCCAGAGGATGAGTAAGAGACAAGAGCCACAAGGAGCCAGGCCTTTTTGAAGGGCACAGTGTAAGGAGGGTGTGTCCATTGGACACCATGTTCAAATGTGATGCACAACTGGCAAACCTAGTTTCTCTTCCAGAGACTCTACTCAAGGAAAAGAGAAGATAATGGTCAACACCCCCAGCTGGCTTGTCACTGCAGCCTTGAGCTTGCCATGCACACTCTATAAGCACACTGTGACACCCTGACTTTCTCTTCATCATAGGTCAGTTGATACAAAAGCAGCCAGAAAGCTGAAACTACAGCTATTTTTATGCCTCTGGGGAGGAGGTCACAGAAGATGTAGCTAAGCGGGACCCAGAGCCAGCAGGAAAAGTCACTGGTGTGAGGAGGCTGTGTTTGGACCATGTATGAACTGGCTGCCCTGTGGGCCTCTGACTGCCGAGACAGACAAGAGGGCAGTAGGGTGCAGCCCTGATGCTGTGGGCTGAGGGCCAGAAATACACATGGGAAAGGGAGTTGGACAGCTTTGAGAGTGTGGCTTTGGAGGTTCAGGTGGCCCAGCCTAACTGCCTCCTGCATGGGTAACCAACTGGCTCTATGCTGGGCAAATTCTTCAGCAAAGTTAATCTGTAAAAAGGAGCTGATAGAGGCTGAGAAGAAAATAAAGGGTCTTTTTCAGATTTAAATTCTGACTGTAGAGAAGCCAAGAGAAATCCAAAGCCTTGGAAAAATTTGACTTTCCTTGGTCTCTGAAACTCCAGAGGAACCTAGAGGCCTTGTTTCTAACAATTGGCCATAACACAGCTTGGGGGAAAGAGCGCACTCTGATTCCTGTGAGAACCATAAGCAGTGATCAGGCTGAGGCTGAGGCAGCCTGCCTGTCCCTCAATGGTGTGGGGCATGGTTAGGGACCTTCATCATGGTGGTTCTTATGCTAAACAGCGAGCGAGAGGACAGGGAGGCCCAACTCCATTACAGCCACATTCTTAGCCCTCATCTCATGCTTCACTTGATTCTCAGCTGTGAGAGCTCTGGGCATACTCCAGAGATGGGAAAGAGCCAGTGGCAAATAATGAAGGTCAAATCAGGGTCCTAACACCCTGCAGAGCCACGTGGGCTGTTTCAGAGAATGGAATTGGGAAGGGACTGGAAGTGAGGTAAAGCAGTGGCTTAGCTTCTTGCTCATATAGTAGCAACAAGCATAAGACTCAAGGTGTCCAGGAGAACTTGCCTCAAGGGTGGAAATATATTTTTTTTTAATTTAAAGAGAATAAAACAAAAGCGAACAGAACAAAGCAAATCAGAACAGAACAATGTAAGCAACATAGTACTTCACAACCAGACAACAGGATATTAACAGTAGCTACCATAATGTCTCTTTTCTTTGAAATAGTTGAGCACAGCTTCACACACAATAATATCAAACATAACAAAATAGTATAGAACCATGCGAGAGAATGAAAGTATTACAGAACATTCAAAACCAATTAACAGAAAATGAACAATGGCTACTATAATATCTCATTTTCCTTAAAAAATTTGTTTATGCTATCACACATATTAAAATCCATTAAGACATAACAGGATAGAACCAATAGAAACAGAGGAACAAACATGGTAGAACTTCAAAGGAGGATGATATTAGAAACAGAGGAACAAACATGGTAGAACTTCAAAGCAAGATGATATTAGAGCAGCAATGGCTGCCATAATGTCTTGTTTTCTTCAAAGTAGCTGTTTATACCATCACACATAATAAAATCAAACAAAACAGAATAAAACCATTCCAACTGATGAATGAAAACATTGTAAGACTTCAAAGCAATATAATGGAGAACCATGATTACCATAAAATCTCATGTACTCTTACCATTTCTTACACTAGGGAGACTATATGGTATTCATATATGTGAGTTTGATTTATTTCACTGATGAGTATGGTCTCAAGTTGCATCCATTTACTCATAAATATCTCAATGTGATCATTCTTTATAGCTGAGTAGTATAAAAATGCCACAACTTTTTTATACATTCCTCTGTTGATGGGCATTTAGGTTGTTTCCAAGATCTGACTATTACAAATTGTGCTGCTATAAACATGGGTGCACATATATCACTGTGGTATGATGTTTTCAGTTCTTCTGGGAATATGCCGAGAAGTGGAATAGCTGGGTCAAATGGGACTTCCAATACCAACTTTTTGAGGAATCTCCAGACTGACCTCCATAGTGGTTGCACCAGTCTACACTCCCACCAACAGTGCAGAAGAGTTTCTCCCCCCGCCTCCCTGCAACCTCTCCAGCATTTGTTGCTGGTAGTTTTCTTGATTCTGGCCATTCTTTCTGGAGTGAGATGGAATCTCAGTGTGGTTTTAATTTGCATTTCCCTAATGACCAATGATGCTGAACATTTTTTCATGTATTTATTTACCATTTGTATTTCTTCATCTGAGAATTGTATATTCATCTCAGATGTCCATTTTTGGATTGAGTCTTTGAATTTTGGGGGTCTAATTTTTAAAAATTCTTTGTATGTTCTAGACAGAAGTCCTTTGTCTGAGGGTCAGTTCACTAATGTTTTTTTTCCCAGTTTGTGGGTTTTTTTTTCTGCTATGCTGGAGATTTCTTTGGACATGCAGAAACTCTTTAATAAGGTGTGATACAGCTATTGATTCTGGAAAGTATTTCCCATGTGGTTTGATTCATGTTCATGAATTCTCTACCTATCCCTATGTCTTCAAGATTTTTACCGACTTTATCTTCCAACAGATTTAGTGTTTCTGTTTTAATATTTAGATCTTTGATCCATTTAGACTTTGGTACATGGTGATAGGCATGGTCTAGTTTTAGTTTTTGGCATATGCATAGCCAATTTTTCTAGCACCATTTGTTAAAGAGACTATCTTTCTTCCAATGAATGTGTTTGGCCCCTTTATCAAAGATAAGGTGGCTGAATGTGTTTGTAGTTGTAGTTGTATCTAATCTATTCCATTGATCTTCAGGTCTGTTTTTATTCCAGTACTATGCTGATTTTATTACAGTAGCTTTGTAGTATAACTTCAAGTCAGGGATTGTGATGCCTCCTGCCTTGCCTTTGTTGATTAGAATTGCCTTTGCTATTCTAGGTGTCTTCTGGTTCCAGATGAATTTTAGGAGTGGTTTCTCTAGATCTATGAGGTATGCTAGTGGTATTTTGATTGGGATTGCATTGAATCTATTAACAATTTTGGGAGCATGGCAATTTCCACAATATTTATTCTTCCTATCCATGAACAAGAAATATCTTTCCATTTTCTGAGCTCCTCTTCAATTTGTTTTTTTCAGGATATTATAATTCTCCCTGAATAGCTCTTTTACTGTTTTCATTAGATCGATTCCTAAGTATTTCATTTTTTTTGGATGCTATTGTGAAGGGTTTGGCTTCTCTTATTTCTCTCTCAGTGGTTTTGTTGTTACTGTATAGGAATGCTATTGATTTTTTTTTTTTTTTGGTACTGGGGATCGAACTCACGACCTTGCACTTGCCAGGCAGGCGCTTAAGCCGCTGAGCTAAATCCCCAGCCCTGCTATTGATTTTTGAGTGTTACCTTTGTATCCCGCCACATTGCTGAACTTATTTATTATATCTAGGAGTCTTTCAATGGAGTTTTGGGGGTCTTCAATGTAAAGTATCATGTCATCTGCAAATAATGATAATTTAACTTTCTCTTTTCCTATCCTTACTCCTTTTATTTCTCTTGTCTAATTACTGTGGCTAGTATTTCCAGTACTATGTTGAATAGTAGTGGTGATAATGGACATCCTTGTCTTGTTGCTGATTTTAGGGTACAGGCTTTCAGATTTTGGCCATTTAATATGATGCTGGCTGTTGGTTTGTCATAGATGGCCTTTATCATATTGAGGTAAAGACCATCTATTCCAATTCTCTGTAAGGTTCTTATCATGAGTGAGTGTTGGGCCTTATCAAAAGCTTTTTCTGCATCTTAGAGATGATCACGTGGTTCTTACTTTTGGCTCTATTGATATGGTGGATTACATTTATTGATTTACATATGTTGAACCATCCCTGTGTTCCTGGGATGAATCCCACTTGGTCGTGATGTATAATCTTCTTGATGACTTGCTGCATTCTGTTTGCCAATCTTTTATTGAGAATTTTTGCATCTATGTTCATTAGGGAGATTGGCCTGTAGTTCTCTTTTTTGGTTGGGTCTTTCCCAGGTTTTGGTAGTAGAGTAATGTTTGCTTCCAGGAATGAGTTAGGGAGAATTGTTTCCCTTTCAATTTCATTGAAGAGTTTGAGGAGTGTCAGTATTAAATCTTCTTTGAATTTCTTGTAGAATTCCACAGTGAATCCATCTGGACCTGGGCTTTTCTGTTTGTAGGGATTTAATTACATTTTCAATTTCATTAATTGAAATTGAGTTATTCATCAGTTTTACATCTTCTTGAAGGGGTGGAAATATTCTGTTATTAGAGCTCTCTGATACAGTGGCCACTAGTCACATGTGGATATGAAGTACTTGCAAGTATTGCAACTTAGGGAGTACATTTTAAATTTTCTTGCTTTCAACTCATTTAAACTTAAATGTAGACAGCTACTGAGGTGCTGGGCTGGTGCTATATTGGATGGCACAGTGTCAGAGCCCAGATTCTGGGAGTTTGGGCTTTAGAGTATGACAGAGGATATTTGGTCCCTAACTTTTTGCTTCCATGAGCCCAGAAAAGCAGCTGACTTTGTGCTTGACTTTCCTCTTCTCTAAACTCGAGTGGGTGGTATTGACTCCTTGGCCTTCACCGTGCAGGTAGAGGTGTCCAATAGAAGATCATCTCCTATTTATAGAGGCCTACTCAGGATTACATGCACAGTAGCTGGGTGTGGTGCTGCACACATGGAATTCTAGCAGTGGGAAGTCTGAGGCGAGAGGGTCATTGTGAGTTTGAGGCTGGCCTGGGCTACATAGTAGATTCAAAGCCAGCCTGAACCACCTAGTGAGACCATGTCTCAAAAAAAAAAAAAAGCACACATACACAAAAATGATGGTAGACACAGAATAACATGCTAGTTGCATACTTTACTCTCAATCTTGACAGTCTACAACTTTAGGTCAAGAGCTGCCAGGAACTTTAAGGCTGACCTGGGAAGCCCCTAAAACAAGGCTTCTGCTTAGAAACAGCAAGTTAATAGGTTTCTGTGCCTCTGATGATGGAGAAAAATATTCCAAGGGTGTTTCCCTGGAGACAGTGGTCTTGGGCTGATCTGTTCTGGGCAAACCCCTTTTCTGATGGTTGTCTCCAAGGCCAAATTTTTGTGTTTGGCAGAAAAGGCTTTGATAAACTCTAAGGAGACTTGAGGGAGACACCTGGACTGGGGAAGAGGGACTAGGGGTTAGAATCCACAACCAATGAGTGTTGTCTGAAGAGAAGGGGGTGAGATGCCACAGGCTTGGGTATTGTCCACAAGGCATGGGGATAAAGTTGGCTTCAGCTACTTTGAAGCATCAGTGGTGGTCCCAATTCCTGGCTGGCAAAGTGAGCTTCCAGGGCAGGAGGACCATGCCTAATAGATGCCAGCAATGGGGTTAGAACACAGAAGCCATAAGCTGGGAAGATGGCAAGGTCAAGTGTGTTTTCCTGCCTTTGGTTGTGAATTGAAAAGCAACCTTTGGCCCAGGCTTGCTTAGTAGAAAAGGCACCAGGACTAGATTTCATAGCTCAGTGTTTTCTTACGTTCTTCCACTGAGCACTAGCCTGACTTTCTATGTGTTCTCCAGAGGCTGGGAGTTGTATCTGACCTCTGGTCGCCTCCAGTTTCCATCTCTTCTATCCTCTATACACTCTTTAGAGTTCAGTGTTCCTTGGAAGGCACTTCCCTCATGGCTTTGCCTGGCCATATCTGACTCTTCTCTTATTTCCAGCCTACTCTGTTTTGATGCATTTAGCACCAGGCTGTGTCTCTTGCTTCCCACCTCTCCTCTTTGGTCCTCATTCCACAAATCTTCTATCTGCTGTCATTATCTGCTAAGGGGAGTTTTTTTTTTTTTTAATCCTCACCCTGCCCCTTTAAATAATTAAACTTACTTTCTCCAAGCTGTTTTTCACTACCATAGATCACATTCCCATTTCCTTGGCTTTTGATCCTACTCTACTGAGCATGATACTTGTTTCTGAACAGGGAATAATCTCACTGGTTCTGCTATTCTGAAATCCATGGCACTGTCAATCGTTTCCCCCAATGAGCCAACCTGAGAGAGGTTACTAGGATCCTGCAGTCCTGGTGCAGAATCTTCTGGAAAATGACTTGAGCATTCTCTTCCACACTCCACACTTTCTCCTCCTCAATGGAAGCCCCAAAATTTCACATGGGAATGCAAGAGAATCAGAATACCATCAGGGAGGTTGAGGCAGGAGAATCTGAGAGTCCCCTGACCCCATTAAATCCTCAGTGTGGGTCTCCAAGGCAGTAAACTCAAGTGATAAAGTCAGAATAAAAGTTCAGTCAATTGTAGCATCTGGCAAACAGCCATTTCATACACAAAACATGGAAAAAACAAAAATGTAGCTTTAGTTTCACACACGACTGTGTTTTCTTTTCTCTGGAAGCCACTTACTTCTGGTTTCAGCTGTTTATTGATACCAGTCCTGGACCAGAAGGGTAGGAAAAGTAAGTGATGCTTTATGTGTATTTTATAGCTGCTGCCCATTGCTCAGTTTACTATCTGAGCTATGCCTCCTATCCAGTCAGTGGCAGCATCAGATACTTATAGCACTTTGAACCTTACTGTACACTCTGTATGCACGGTATCTAGCTTACACACTTCTCATAAGAATCTAATGTGTGATTATCTCAGGTGGAGCTGAGGTGGTGATGATAGTGGTTAGAAGTGGCTGTAACTACAGGTTAATATTAGCAGAGAGGTTTGACTACACAGAGATCATAATAAATCAATTGCTTGCAGACTTGTATCTATTAGTGAGTTATAAGTGACAATTTGCAGGATTTAGAGTAGCAAGTGAATTGATGAACTTCAGTCGTATAGAGGCATCTGGGGGTAGACTTTAAGTCAGATTCTGACATTTTTTGCAGTCCATGCATGGCTACTCAGTGTTTAATTTATCAGTTCTCTTTCCTGATAATTTATCATATTTCTTTCCTGCACTGTACACTTGTTTTAGTCATAGTTTTGGTAAGCCCACAACCTAACCTGAGACAAAATGATTGAAGAGATGTCACTGTAGAGCTTCGTTGAAAGAGTGGAAAGACCCAATGATGACAAATGACCCATGATGCCAGCAAAAGACTCTAAGTTTGCCAACAAAAGAAAGCTGAATTTAAAAGAAAATACTAAGCATTCTACTTAAATTATAGGTTAATTGCGATAGGTGATTCACATTCTCCAACCCCACTTTGTAGAATATGTGGCTACTGGATAGCAAACAAAGCCACAAAACCTTCAAAATTGCTTTGTCATATGGAGACCAAGCACCCTGTATTAAAAGACATAGCTTCAAATTTTTTCAAAAGGGAAACAAAACATAAGCACAAAAAACAGAAGTCTTTACTACTCCATCAAATATGTCTGCACTGAGAGCATGGTTCTTATGTCTAACTGAATTGCTAAAGCTAAGATGCCCCTTACTATTGGTGAAGTGTTGATTTTGCCTACTGGTAAGGACATTTGTCACGAACTTTTAGGAGAGGCTTCAGTTCAATAGGTGGCACATATTCTTATCTGGCTAGTACCATAACTAGATGATTTGATGAAGCTGCAGAGGATACTAAGGCATAGTTGTTAGAGAGGATTAGTGATGTGCACTCAGGCTGACAAGTCTACTGACACTGACAAAGCAACTATGCTTGCTTTTGTGTGATATGTTTTTCAGGAGGATGTGTATAAGAATGTGTTATGTGCACTTTTGCTTCCACCAATACCAAAGTGACAGAGCTAGTCAAATCTAAATAATACATATCAGGGAAAACTAAATTGTTCATTTTGCATTGGTATATATATGGCTGGAGTAGCTGTCCCTTCTGAGTGTCAGTCTATGCACCATGTCATTCATAGAGAAATGCTGGCTAGCTGAAAAAACATCACTGGGACTTGCCATTGTTTTATAAGATATGATTAAAATAATTAACCACATTAAAGTACATGTCCTTAACTAATGTCTATTTTCACAGCCCTGTGAAGAGATTAACACAGAATACATAGGAAGAGATTAAAAGAAAATGTTTTATAAACAGATGTAAAATGAGTTTCTAAAGGTAGATTTTAAGGTAGAGCATTAGCATGAGTTTTTGAGTTATGACAGCCATTCCTGAAAGTTCTTTTAGAAGGGCAGTCACCACTGGCAGCACATCTCAGTGACACAGAATGGGTCACGGACCATGCTTATGACATATTTAACCTGTTCAATGAACTTATTCTGTTACTTCAGGCAAGAATGACAAATGTGTTGAAGTTGGCAGATAAAATGGGATGTATTCAAAAGCTAACTGGAATCATGGGGGCAGTAAGTTAACATTACGATTTTTTGATATGTTTTAAACATCAGAGAGCTTTTGAAAGAAACTGAGCCAGGGACTTCTTTCTCCCAGTTGTTGCATAATCTATCTCAGAGTTCAAAAGAGCTTAAAGATTATTTCTCAACCAAAAAAGACCCTTGACCTGGGAAAAAATGGATCCATGACCTGTTTGTAAAAAAGCCAGACAAATCAACTTTATGCTAGAGTAGAATCAACTTTTTGAGATTGCCAATGATGGTGGCTTTACAAGTATACTTGAGACAACTTCAAGTCTCCCAATGATCTGGGTTAGAGCCAAGATGGAATATTCTAACAATGCCACAAAAGTATTGAAAGGCCAGCTTCCATTTCCAACATCCTGTCTTTGTGAAGCAGGGTTTTCTGCACTGACAGCAACCAAAATGACATTACAGAGTAGACAGGAGATGAGCAATGCACTTTGGGTGTCACTGTCTCCCATCACCCCCAGATGGGACCATTAGTTGTAGGAAAACAAGCTCAAGGTCCCCATTGCTTCTGCATTATACTGAATTGCATAATTAGTTCATTATATATTACAGTGTACTCATTATAGAAATGAAATGTGCAGGAAAATTGACTTCCGCAATTACACCACTTCCTGGTGTCAAAAGGGGTGGGGGCTGTGCTATAAATATCAACAAAGTGAAAATCATTAACAGTGTTTTTAATCTATGTTCAAACTGTTTTATGTCTATTTTTTCTAACAATTTCTGGGCAAAGATATTTGAAAGCTTCAGCTATATTTTCTACTTATGCTCCTTTTTAAAAAAAATTTATTTAAAGAGAAAAAACAAAAAAGAAAACAAGCAAACAAAACAGAAAAAGGGTAGCAACAATACAGAATTCCAAGGGCAAAAAATAAAAGAACAACAACAAAACAAAAACACTAAAAAATCACCACTTGATAAGTTACATATGTCATCATTGGAAATAGTTGTTCAAGTTACAAAATTAAAGTGTACAAAGTAGACATTCAAACAGTGTGACTGTTAACAGTTCTGCTCAACATTCTAACAAAAACAGTAACATGGTCATCTATCTTACACACTAAAACATACATGTAGTTATATCCTTTAGAGCACGTTCTTTTCCCCTCTTTTTTTAAATATATTTTTTTAAATTTTATTTTAAAGGGGGTAAAATTAAACACAACAAAACAGAACAGAATGGGACATAAGAAAGTATAAATTTCAAAGCTAGACAACCAGAGATCTTTACTATCTGTCATATTGTTTTTTGTTTTCTTCCAAATGGTTATCCATATATTTGCATATGGAAAGCTCATACTAAATAACATAGCCAATCTTTTCACAAGATGTGTAGTTAACTGGCTCTCACTTGCTAAGGGGGGAGGGGACACGGGACAGGACAGGACAACATGAGATGTCTGATTCTCAGCCCATGTGCCCGGCAGGATCACAGCTGCCCCCCAGTGAGAGGAGGAGCTCCTTGTTCTCCTGGCATCCTGAGTCAACCGCACTGTGCAGGTCCCGACATGCCAGGGTATCTCTCTTTCAGGTTGCTGAAAGTCTGCCACACTCTCAGCCGCCCCCAGAGAGGGGGGGAGTTCCTTGTTCTCCCGGCATCACAAGTCAACCGCACGGTGCAGGTCCCAACCCTCCAGGGTCTCTCT
>PVJX010022427.1:0-30566 GCA_004027295.1 Dolichotis patagonum
GAACTCAGGACCTCGCACTTGCCAGGCAGACGCTTAAGCCACTGAGCTAAATCTCTAGCCCCTGATGATTTTATCTTTATGGTTTTTCTTTTGTCATATCAAAAAGGGAAGTTATTGATATCATGAGACTATAAAGCAATGATAAAAGCATAGAACAATATGCAAGAGTTTTTTATTGTGCTTAAAATATATCACTAGCAATTCAAACACAAAAACAAACTAAAAATCTTTGGGGAAGCATAAATAACATAGAATCACAATTTTTTAAGATATAACAAGTTATTTTAATTATTTGCCATATTTTTCTTATTTTAAAATGATCTTTGTTATAAAATTTTGGCTATTAAAAAGACATTTTTTTCAGTCCAATTTACTTTCCATTTTGGTATTTTTAACAATACTGGCCCTAAATTATCTGTAATATAAGCATTAACTATTATTACTATATTAGTATGTATTTCACTAGACAAAAATTTCATAGCTTTTACTTCTTTATGATGTTGTAAATTTCTTTCTATATTATTTGGAAGAGTTATTCTTTAATGCAAACACATCAGAAAGACAAAGTGCTTAAAAAATAATATTTATTATTGCAGTGAACAAAAACTTATAGATATCAACTAACTTCTATACATAGCATAAAAGTTAGTGATCCAGTCTACACTTTCTGATAATAAAGCCAGGCATGGTAGTGTACACTGGTAATCCCAGCACTCGGGAGACTGAGGCAGGAGGACCACCACAAGTTTGAGGACAGCTTGGGCTACAAAGTGAGTTTAAGGCCAACCTGAACTGTATAACATAACTGTGTCTCAAAAAATAATAATAATGGTAAAAATGTCATTGTAAATGTGCACAGTACCTTTATTAGTCAAAATTCTTTGACTTAAGTAACAGAAATTGTTCTGATTTAACCTAAACCCAGATAAAGAATTTGTTATAAGAAAACACGTACGTTATCTGAATCAAAAAGGGACTGAAACTAGAAATAGCTACCAAGAACAAAACAAATTCTTGTTACTCATCTGCTTTGTTTTTGTCTTGGAAGGACTGTTTCTCTTTCTCTAACCATATACCAAATAAAGGTACAATTACACAGTTTTAGCAGTTATTTGGTCCCAACATTCTGTTGGATGAAAATCCAACAGAATACTAGTTTGAATCACATGTGCACCTAAAAGCCAAATACATGGGTCTAAACACATTATATAAAGACATCTGCCAGTGAGCCCACCACATGAGATGGGTTGGGTGGGTGCTGAGATATTCCCACAGAGAAGCATGCACCCACTGGGCAGGAAGTCCTAAAGATATCAACTATTATGCTTTGTTCATTTACAAATGATTTCACTTACACAATCTTAATTGATAAGAAAATCTAGTGCCTACACTATACCTACTTAATATCTAGTAGTGGTATTTCCCATTAAAAAGCTAAGATATTCCAAACTAAACTACTCATGCTGTCACTGACACTAACAAATATGTAATTTCTGACCTTTTGTCACTTACTATAAGGTACATCCCAGAAGTAAGCTCAGATAAAGCTAATGAAACTTTGAGGAAACAATGGTTTCTGAATACAAAGCCACGCAGAGCATCAAAACCCAGGCTAGGAAAAAAAATTACTAAAACACACCAATTAAAGGCCACTTTTGTTAAATGTCAAACAACATAAAAACAGAAATATCATATAGTTATATATGTAAATATATAATTTACCTAAAGATAATTCAACCTATATAGTGCTGGTTTTATCATATTGCACTGTTTTCCTTTTATTCAATTTGTTGCTGAACAGAGTAATTTCTCTTCTGCTAGTGAAAAGCCAAAATAAATTCAAATAACTCAGTCTAATATTCCAGTCCAAAGCCTATTTACAGCAGTAAATTTGGGGAACTCTTAGTGTATAGCTACATGCTTTTCACCATCTACCTATAATCATTTTCAGAACAACTTCAAAAGATCAAGGCTCCTGATCAGTGAAAAGCAGTGTCTAGAGAAAAATAAGATAGGTTTTTAAATAATGAAAGACTGACTACTTGGCATTCTGAAGATTGCTTGTATCACCCTACAAACATCCTCTCATTATTTTAATCTCACACTCTATAAAATTCTTTTAGAGCCTTTGCCAACAAGACAAAAACATTAAACTGAAGGGCCAACATGAACTGAATATCCTATTCTGAAAACACCATTGGCACCTTCATAAAATAAAATAAAACATTCAAAACATTTTTACAAAGGGCAGACAGTGGTATACCAAGGAGTCAAAATCAAAATGGCATAGCGAGACACAAATACAGGGAGGTAGTTCTCCTCACAGCTCTTATGATCCTTAGGACCAATCTCTTCTGTTCAGCCCATTAGAACACTTATTCTGTTTTATGGAATGAAGTGTTTTCCAATTCTGGAATTGAAAATAAAGTCAAGTGTTATAAAATTTTAGGGTTTTTTTGAGTCAGGATCTCACTACATACTTCAGGCTGTCCTTCAACTCACTACATGACCCAGACTGATCTCGAGCTCACAGCAATCCTTCCACCTTAACCTCTCAAACGCTGGGATTGTTACAGGCAGCTGAATTAGTTAGAAATATTATAGGCAGTCAAGATAGGGCTGGGCCCTCAAAGGAGCCAGTACAGAAGTCCACATACCCTACAATCTTGGAGGAGATAAACACCTCACACTGCCAGCCAGATCTCAAGACAAAAGCAAAACAAATACACCCACATCCTAAAGATTGATACTAAATAGTTCTCTATCACCCTAGGAAGTCAGGAGTTACCATTCCAACCCCCTACAGGAAGAGTTACTGCTGTTAAGCATGCCCTCTTACCATGTGACTCGCTTCCCTGTTTGTTCCTGAATTAATCAACTTTACCTGAGCAATTAATCTTATTGGTAGACCACAGTTCTGTCCCACTGTAGCAGGCAACTGAGTTAGTCAGAAATATTATAGTCAGTGAGATAAGACTGGGTCCTCAATAGAGCCAATGCTGACACCTGGAAACTGCAGGGAAGGCAGACACCTCCTGCTGTGGACCAGGCCTCAAGACAAAGGATCAAACAAATGAATCCACATCCTAAAGATTGATATTCTAATTAGTTCCCTCTCACCCTGGAGTCACTATCCCATCCTTCTAGGGGAAAGGTCACAGCTCCAAGAACGCCCGCTTGCTATGTGACTTGCTTTCTCATTTGTCCCTAATGTAATCAATTTTACCTGAACTATTGACCTTATTGGCGAACTATAGTAATGTCCCACCTTATGCCCATCTGCTTTGTGAGTTCCCAGTCTTCCCCTACCTTGAATCCATGGTTTTACTCTATAAAAGTCCCTGAAAAAGACAGAGCCCCGGGCAACCCGCTCGGGACCCCCTTCTGTCTCTCTCCAGACAGGAGCTTTCTCTCAATAAAAATATTCCACTCTTCACCTCTGTTGTTCCTAAAATTCATTCTTCAATTTTAGAGAACACAAACTCGCACATAGTAAGTTGGGAGTTTCATTCTCCTATATCACCACCTTACGCCCACTTTGTGAGTTCACAGGTTTTCCTCACCTTGGACCCATCTCACCGTGTGGTTTTACTCTTTCAAAGACCTTTAAAAAGAAGGAATCTTTGGCAACCCACTCAGGATGTCCTTTTGTCTCTCTCAGACAGAAGCTTTCTTTCTCTCAATAAATATATCTGCTCTTAACCTCCGTTGTTCCTAAAATTCACTCTTCAGGTTTAGAGAACACAAACTCCCATGGAACATCTAGTAGGTTGGGAGTTTCGTTCCCCTATATCAGGGCTACAGCTATCTGCCACCATGCCTGGCTCTAAACTATTGTAATTTTGTCTTTGAACAATATTAAAATGAAAAAACAATATAAAAACTGTGGAGCATGGTGGCACACTGTTACAGGCAGCAGAGTTAGTTAGAAATATTATAGGTAGTAAGACAGGGATAGGCCCTCAAAGGAGCCAATGCATAAATTCAGATATCTGGCAACTGCACTGCAGGGGGAGACAGACACCTCCTGCTGTGGGCCAGGCCTCAAAACAAAGGATCAAACAAATGCATTCACATCTAAGGACTGATATTCTAAATAGTTCCCTATCACCCTGAGGAAGCCTGGAGTCATCCCCCTAGGGAAGAGTCACTACTCCTTAAGAATGCCCGCTTCCTACATGACTTGCCTTCCATTTGTCCCCAATTTAATCAATTTTACCTGAACTATTGATCTTATTGGCTAACTATAGTTATGTCCCACCTTATGTCCATCTGCTTTGTGAGTTCCCCGTCTTCCCCACCTTGAACCCCTCTCGCCCCATGATTTTGCTCTATAAAAGTCTCTGGAAAAGACAGAGTCCTTGGCAACCCACTCAGGACCCCTTCTCTCTTCAGACAGAAGCTTTCTTTCTCTCAATAAATGTCTTCTACTCTTAACCTCCGTTGTTCCTAAAATTCATTCTTTGATTTTAGAGAACACGAACTCGCGGACGAAAGAGTTGTGCCCTGGAAAGCGGTGGTGGGAGGCCGGACCAAGGAGTGGGACCAAACTGTAGTCACCTTTCCCAGTGGCGCAAAAATAGCCCCAATCAGTAACCTGTGCATTACCTATCCCTGCACTAAGCGCCACCCAGGTCAGAGGTTATATGAGTACCCTAACGCGCACGTGGGGGTTACAGAAGGCCAGGCTGTCTGTGGTCGCGGACTTCTCTCCACGTCCTTGGGAATAAAGGTCTCTTTTATCTCATATTTTGCTGTTTCATCGCTCCAAAAATTCTAACAGCGGACATAGTAGTTCAGGAGTTTCATTCCCCTATATCAACACCACCTTAAAACCAGCAGTCAGAAAGATTGCAGTGAGTTAAAGGTCAGCCTGTGCTACACAGTGAGCCGCGGTCCCAAAAAAGAAGAGAAAGGAGAAGAGAAGAGGAAGAAAAGACAAAGAGGTTGACCCCTTCCAATGGGGCTGGAGGAATAGCTCTGTGGTGGAGTGTATGCTCAGGCCTAGGGCCAGTTTGCTTTGGTTCGGTTTGTTTCATTCATTACCATCTGCATTTATCTCAGCATTCTGGTTTTCTGAATGTTTTTACTTTTTTCCTCCCCCAAACCGTGGATGGTGGAGAGGGAGGCTAAACTGCTGGGAACAGGTATCTTTATCATGGAGGGGACCATACCCAACACAATGCCTATGGCGCCCCAAAAAGCTATTGTGCCAGCTGGGCACAAACCCTATCCCATGTCACCCAACTTCCCCGCAAGCTCCTCCTCTTTAGAAACCTTAGTTTCCGCACCTCCGCCCCACCCCATTTAGACGTCCCATCAGCTGACTCCAGCAAATGCCTATTAAAGCCACAAAAACCTTCACAAATGCCTCAACTCTAAAGTTCCCTCCCTAATGCTCCCAGGGAGAAGTAAAGCATTTCATTTGTGTTGCAACAGTTTTGGCCATACGTTACAGGGTTTTCTAATTATCAGCTCCAACACTGATGGCCACGCCACAAAATTCAAGGAAGGAAAAATTCAAGCCTTCTTAGAGGAGCCGGAAACACTACAACTCCCATGAGGCAGTGGGGCCGCGGGACTCATGACTCCCAGCATCCTCTGCGAGGCGAAAGATTGTTGGGGTAGGAAGCGAAGCGAGAGGCGAGTGGACATTTAAGGAATTCTTGGAGAAGTTGCCTTTCTGGATGGCGGCGTGTGAGGAGGAGCTTGAAGCCCCAGCCGAACAGCAGGATGTAGCGCGAAGCGCGGAGAATTTGCCCATTAGCGCGTGGCCCCCAGGGGCGGGCCCGGAGCCCTTCCAGGTAGGGGCGGGACTGGGAGCCCCCGAGGCTGCGCGCAGCGCCCCGGGGCCCACAGAGGGTGGTGCAACTCTTCTCGCGGCTTGCATCCCAGAAGACTTAACTCAGGAGCTGCCGGCTCTCGACCATTTTTCTGCTATTAGAACGTGAGAAAAGTTGAATGCACAAGCCTCAGTCTTTTCCTATTACTTCCCAGTAAGAACTTAACAAGGATTTTGCCCTTTTCTGTCCGTAGACTGGCAGTTATCTGAAGTGAAAGACCAGAGACCTGTAGACTCTTGGAAGGCGCTCTGAGAGCCTGGTTTTTGTGTCCATTATGTCCGCGGAACTCACTTAGGTGCTAGGGCAAATTAGTTATTTCTGTGGCCTCAGGGATTTTACATGTACGATAAGGCTAAGTCCTATTAATAGATCTTAGCCTAGTGTCCTAAAAAGCAGCCACGTTGCCTTAGGTCTCATACTGTGGAGGGCTCGGGCAGATACCCATTATCTCCTGCAAAACTTACAGTCCACCAGTTAAATAATATCACTCTTCAGACCCAGTTGCTTTGAGAATTACAAATAAAATACAAATTGTAGTTAACTGCATGAACTCAGTAAATGTTTATTGCTGTTACTATGTCAAAGCGCTTCTCCTTTCTCAGCCCCTGACTGGGGCCTAAAAGTTGCCTAAGGAATCTGGAATAACAACAAAAAATCCTGAAGACTGAATTCGTGGGGTATTCCAAAGGATCACTTTGGTCCAAGGATTTGAGACTCTCCTAGACAACATAGCAAGACCCTGTCCTAAATAAATAAATAAACACCCAAAAGCTGTTGGAAACACCAGATGTATTAGTGATCTTAGCCAAATCACAGAGGTGAGTTTTTTCATCTGTAAAACAGAAATAATTTTAAAATCTACAGCCCTTTTCTCACCTATTATCCATTTTGAGTCCTGTGTACCTTTTCTTTTTTCTAGGGTTTTAAGGATGAAATGAGACAATTGAATATCAATTTTCAAAATAGGAAAGGATATTAACATAAGAAATTAGTCTCTCAAACTGTGATTTATGGCCAATAATACCAGTTTATATTTGTACTGGCCATGTACAGCTCATACAGGTGACTAGCACTATATGAAACACTGATACCTGCAAAATCAAATATTGCTGAATGCCTGGTCAAAGCATTGATATGTGTTTCTTTAGTGAACAAATAATTGAATACCTATGATGTACCGGGCGCTGTATTAGCGTAGACCTAGGGAAGATGATGAATCATGCAGAAGCATGTAGACATGGTTGCTTTTTTCCCCCACGCCTAAGATCTTGAGGCTTGGCACATTGTAGGCAAATACTCCGCCACTGAACTATACTCTGGCCCTTAAAAAAAAAAAACACTTTTCTAATATATTCTAAGTTACATTCAGATATTTACCAAGCAGGTGGGTTGCAGAGAATACAAAAAGCTGGAAAACATTGCCTTGCACTCAAAATGTTAATGACTAAGTTATAATTAATTTTAACCAATCAGTTTGTACTATTGAACAAAACTATTGTTTTTGTGTGTGTGAATTCTAAATCTGTTTATAATCTTGAATCATGTTTTTCCTTTCCATATCCAATAACAATCTGTAAAACTGTTGGCCAAATATACTTCAAGTTAAGTATGAAATTAATTTAAGAATAAAATGGGCAGACATAGTGGCACTTGCCTGTAATCCCATCTACTCAGAGGTTGAGGAGAAGGACCGACCACAAGTTCAAGACCAGCCTGGGCAATTTAGCAAGATCCTGTATCAAAAAGACTAGAGATGTAGCTAAGTGGCAGAACACTTGCCTAGCATGTATGAGATCTTCAATTGAATGCTCAATGGTGTGGGGGGCATATAGAAGTCTTTCCAATAGAAATTAATCATCATCGTCCATAATATTGTGAGGTTAGATGTGCCAGTTGTATTCTTCAAAATGTACTTTTAAATTTTTGTCTATTTTAAAAAATGAGAGAAGAGACAAGCAAAAGATTGATTGACTGATGCTTAGGCCTATAGTTGATGGCATAAACATCAGGAGACTAAAATAGAAGTTCTTTAGCTGCCTATGTGAATATACTTGTGCGGATACAGTTAGAATTACAAAGTGATTGCTTTCTAAAGGAGTTGATAGTATTACCAAGAAGATGTAACATGCCTGATATATTTAAAAGACATATCCGAATTGCCTTGAATTAATTTTCTTCTGTGTATTCAGGGAGCACAAAGCCAGTCTAAAAATGGTCAAAATAGCTTGCCTGCTCCAAACCCTCCCTTTGCAGGCATGTGCACACAGAAGACTTAAGGCCTAAAAACCCTACGGTAAAAATAACTTTGTATCTGGTTTGCTTTTGGTTACTGTGTGAAAGGCAAAAAGAACATCCAAATGTTCAGATTGGAGGCAAGCATTGTGTAATGTCATCAGGGTTGAAAGCCAAGTAGAAGATAAACTAATTGATTTTCTTGAGCTAGGAGTCAGCTCTAATCATTTTTTTAGGTCTCTCAAACCAGCTTCAAAGGTTATTTTAAGACCTCAATTGGGCTTTGACAAGAATTATCTGGCTCACCGTCTCCTAATAACTACTTGGAGCAAAAACAAACTTTGGAGGCTAGAAGCCAAGTACACAGATTCTTGTAGCTAGGGTTTCAACACAACCAAAAAAAGGAAAGAAAATTTTCACAACACTGCCTTAAGATTCAGAATTGAGGCCCGGATTGTAAACCCAGAATGTTAGTGGAGTCATACTTCAGTTTCTGCCACCTTGCTTTGTAGAGAACTTGACTCAGAAAAGTCCCACTTCCAAGTAAAAGTCCCACTTCCGGGAGCCTACAATCGAACAATCAAGAAGTACTTCCTGAGCACCTACTGTGTGCCTGGACTATGGGTAGAAATCCTGACCCCATCTCCACTGCATACCCCAGATCTCATGACTGTTTTTTGTTGAGGGAAGGCCTACCCTTTTAACACAGTGTCCAGCAGTTCATGATGTTCATATCTCAGGTTTCATGTTAATAACAATGAATGGCTGGCCTAGTTCTGAGAAGAAAGAAATTGTTGCAGACAAGAGCAGTGATGAAAGTACATTTGCTCTTCAATATGTTTTCTATCCATTTTGACTTCTTGGGTAATAATTACTTATTGAAATTTTTTTGTTTGAAAAAACTTGAACTCTCCACCTGGTGCTTCATAGATCTGGTTTCTAAGGCATCATATTGCATATGCTCTCAACTCTTATATGAGTGATTCTGTGTTGTGATAGATATGAAAAAAAAAAAAGCTTATAATCTGACAATGCAAGATATAATCCCCCCAAAATCCTATTTTTCATATCTTCTGTGTATTTTTCTGAATGATTTCAAGTCCCAAAATTTGTATATAACAGATAATAAATTATTATTTGTGAGTTTTTTGTTTTTATTTAGGGGGAGGTACCAGGAATTGAACTCAGGACTTTATGCTTGCCAGGCTGGCACTGTGCTGCTGAGCTATATCCCCAACCTTAATATTTGTTAAGGAATAGAAGAAGTCCAGCAGGTCAGCTCTTGGCTTTTCCCCTCACTCTATAGCTAAGTAATAGACTACAGGAAACTAATTCCTGGTGCATGTTGGTTTGAATATGTTTGACCCTGGGAAGCTTAACTTCCAAACTGTTCTTTTTACCACCATACTGTTTGACCTGCATAATTTTTATTAAACATTTATGTGCCCAAGTATGACTGTTGTCCCTGTCTTATAGTTCCTGACTTGAAGCTTAGCAAATCATCTGCTCAAAAGTCGCAGTGCTAGTAAGAGCCTATCTCTCTGCGTGTCTCGTTCAGGACAGTCCATGTTCCTGCACTAAGAAGCCTTCGTTGCTTGGCCAGTATTATAGTCACAAGTTTTCCTGTCTGGCCTTTTGCACTTTGCTCTGGCCTTATCTCCTAATTGGAGACCTCATTGCTCATTGGTCATTTACATCCATGACTGAATTTCCCATGCACTTTTTGGAACCATTATCAGTTTTCACCCTATTACATCAATCAAGTCATTTATAAGACTTGTAACATAGACTGACTCAAGCTAAAGCGGAAGGGAATTGCTTCAAATAACAGAAGTCCAAAGGGGGGTTACTTTAGACATTTGTGGATTCAAGAACTCTTAACAGTGTCATCACTGTGTCCTTCTGCACCTTTGTTGTTTGCAATCCTGCTTTCCCTTTCCTGGCTGACTACACATTCAGTACATCTTTATGTGGTAAACGGGAATACAGAGAAAACACTGTTTGCAGTCCTGCTTTCCCTTTCCTGGCTGACTACACATTCAGTACATCTTTATGTGTTAAACGGGAATACAGAGAAAACACTACTGTTTACGAGCTCCAGTGGAAAGAGTACTGCTTTCTCTAATTGCTTCAGTAGAAGTCCTGGCATTTCTGTTTCATTATTATGACAAGTCATGTGTCCCCTCATGAACCAAATACTTTTGAAAAAAGCAAGCGATTATATTTTATCAGGTCTAGATCTCAGTCCCGGTGGGGCCCTTAGACAAGCCAAAAATAGGAGCTTTTCATAATGTTAAGTGAAATAAATCAGACACACAAGCTCACGGTTTCTCTTATGTGAAAAACCCAAATTATAAATAAAGAGTAAGAGATAATAGGAAGTAGGGAAATAGATCTTTCTCAAATAAGAAGGGGATTGAGATAGATGGGAAAGGCAGAGAAATCAGGAAAATGGGATGAAAAAAGGAAAGATGTATTACATACATGTACCAACTCCACACACATGTAAACATTAGGTACTACAAACTTGTACTAATAAAAAAAAATGAGCAAAACCAAAACAATTTTTTAATATCAAGTCAACTTCCTCTGAATTTGAAACTGTTTTCCTTGAGCTTTCAGGTACACAAAGTGCAGCAGTTTGTGTAGCTTATAAACATTTCAGTGGAATGTTATGTAAATGAACTCAAATTATCTCTAAAAACAAGTTTTTCAACTATAGTTACATACCTGAAACCATGGATAATCATATAATTATATGTTAAATTAGACCGAGGTTTTCAAAAGATTATTCTTGGGAATAGTCATTTTTTAGGTTCAATAAAGTATCCTTCTGGCATGGTATTTTATTGACCTTCTGTGAAGGAGAAAATGGAGACACATGAAAATAGAATGACTTGCATTCTTTTTAAATAGAAAACTTACCTAGAAGATTATATAATCTACAGCTCATTTGGAATTAGCTACCATTTATAATCTAAGTCCCTGGTTTAGATCATGCATTAAGTTTAATTGGAGAATTTCTAAAAATATATCACTTTGGGAGTGAGGTACTAGGGATCTACCCAGGGCATTGTGCATGCTAGTCGAAGAGCTCTGTCACTAAGCTGTCCACACTCCCCAGTCCTTTTTTTTAAATCACTTTATAATCTTTTAAAATAGATTGTGTTAAAAATCTCAAAAAAAAGATTTGAGGTTCTCAATTTTTTTAAGTAAAATTAAGCAAATACAATGGGGGTTGGGGGCAGCACTGGGAATAGACCCCTAGAAGCACTGAGCTACATCCCTAACTCTTTTTTTTTTTTTTTTTAGACAGTATCAGGTGCCTAGACTGACCTCAAATTTGAGATCCTCCTGCCTTAACTTCCCAAGTAGCTAGGTTTATATACATGCATCCCTGTGCTTAGCACAGACACTACTGTTTTTCAATAAGGAATAATACGCTTTCCTGGTTACTAAAACTGTAGTAAGTCATATTTGATTTTAAAAGGATTTATCTGTGTCAACAAAATCACCTTAAGGTTTAGTGATTTATATATTATCTTAAAATACAGACATGTTGAACAAATTAATTTAAAAGAATTATGAAAAGTTTCACAAAGATACAGTATAATTTTTATTTTGCTTAAAATGTCTAGGTAACCTTTTATGTTTCAATATGGAACCTTTAAAAACTGAAAGTAGTTTTGTTTGGAGGGGCGTTGGTTATTGTTTTGGGGCAGGGTCTTACTATGTAATTCAGGCTGGCCTTGAACTCTGTATCCTAGACAGGCCTTGAACTTAAATGGATCCTCCTGCTTCAGCCTCCAGAGTGCTGGCATGCATGGCTGGGAAGTAGATTCTGGAAAGAAAAAGCATCCACTGAATTTGGCAAGTAGGGATATCTTTTATAAACTTTGCTTTATTCCTTTAGGGCATCCCTGCTAGCAATATAAGAAATAACACAAATAGAAAGTTCTTTCACTTTCCACCCCCAGATCACTTTTTGAGCAGAATATTGGCCTGCCCCTGCAGCACTCCCACCCATCACCCTCCTCCTCTTTCACAGAGGATGCCGACCTTCCCTCTAACTCAGCAACTGAAAAAATACGGGATTCTGCACTTAGCAGCGTATCTCTACCAAGGCCTCCACAGGGAGTGTGACTACATGCTGTTCAATATCATCCTGAAGCCTGAGTGGGAGACAGAATGTTAATGATTGTCTGAAAGATGTGCAGTGTGAACATTTCCCTAGGCACCGGCAGGTCTGCTACTAACTGAAAGGCCCAGCACCTGGTGCCCTACAGAGCTGCTGTTACCTGACTTCTGGGTCTGCATGCCAACAGCCTTTAATGAGGGTCAGAATCAGCCTTGGAAACTGCTTTCTACAAAAGAATGGTTTGGAAGAACACGGTGGAATTTTTTTTTCTGATGTGAATACTGTCAAAAGCTAATGCTACTTCTGAGCGATGAGACTGTTCCTTACAGACAGTTGTTAGTCTTACGTCTACTCATATATCTTTAAAACGTCTGCTCCCAGACAGGTGGAAATGTCCAGGTGTACTTCTAATTAGGCACTTGGTATGTATAAGCTTACTGGATGGGCTTGCTCTTATATTCGCTGTTATCCTGTGTTAATCATCTTTCTGTTACTCCAACATAATACCTGAGATAATTAACTGTAAAAGAGGTAAGGTTTATTTTGACTCACAGTTTCAGAAGTGTGAGTCCATCATAGTTGGGCCAGTTGCTACGTGGCCCACAGAAAGGCACAACACCAATGCTGGGATCATATGGTGGAAGATGCCGCTGAGAAAAAGAGAGACGGGAAAAGACTGTGGTCCCCAAACACATGTGCGCACACACATTTTGTGTGTGTGTGTGATGGCATAGCTTTACATTTATTAAAGGTAGGAGAAAAACAGAAGGGTAATAAAAATAAGCTCTTTAGCAAGCCTAGGCCAAGAAAAAGGAGGAAAAAATACAAATTCACCCGACACCATAGAGTGAATTATGGTGAAAAGTCATGATGACCCCAGTATTCCCTTTTGAAGTGACTACACTTGCCTCAGTATCCCTTTGGTGACTGCACTTGCTCCCACTGGGTCCCACATCCTAAAGGTTCTACCACCCCTTAATAGCTCCAGAGCAGGGACCAACCCTTTTTTACACAGTGGCTCTGGGATACATTTATCCAAGCTGTAGTATACTTCACTCTTTTTCATTTATGTTACTTCTTTGTAATCTCATTAAGGCCTTACAGGAAAAAGATAGATGTAAACAAATTAAGTCCTATGTAAGCAAAAGTTACTGTATCCGTAAAGAAATGTGCTGAGCTCTGGAGAGAAACTTTAATCTTCAGGGTTTGAAAATATGCTTTAGATAGGCCTGGTGTCACATGCCTGTAATCCTCACACCTGGGAGATAAACTCAGGATCACTAGTTGGAAGCCACCCTGGGCTACAATAATAGTGCAAACCCATCCTGTATTACATAGTGAGACCTTGTCTTAAGGGAGTGGAGGAGCAAGAAAGTTTCATGATGGAGTGGGAAAGTAAAGAAAGGTCAAGCTTCATACAGAGACTGTCTCAGCATTTTCTTCTTTGTTGATACCATTATATAAATGTAATGTTTTTATTTATTTATATTGGTACATTTTAGATATACTCAGTGATAACATTCATTGTACCTGTACCTGCACCTGACGTATCTTCCTTTTTTCGCCAGTCCCCACCTCTCCCTTCAACTCCTCGTCCCTTCCTTATTTACAAAAGCTTTGTTTCCATTTTTTTCTTCCATTCTTTATTCTTTCTTGTCCATCCTTCCTTTCCTCATCCCCCTGCCTGGTTCCCCTTCTCATTTGAACATTTTCTTCCCATTTCCAAACATCTACTATTCATTTTGCTCCTTATTTACACTTGGTTACTTACACCAGAAAAACAATGTGCTATTTAAACATGTATCTAGTTTGTTTCACTTAATAGGTAATTAAGGATGATTACCGTACTATATGCTGCTATTTTCAGGATAGTTGTCTGTGCCCTCAAATCTAGTACAAGTAGACAAACTGGAACAGAATATAATACATCTAAACAGAGCAGTGTGAGTAATGTGGTTTTTACACTATTAACTATTAACAATATCCTCTGCCTTCTTTTTTTAGACTGTTCCTCCCCTTTCATTCCCACAGGTGCTGCACATTTTAGGTACTACCAAACCCCTCAGTTTTTAGATTGGGGGGGGGGATCTGCTATTTGCCTAAGTGGTTCCTAACCTTCTCACTCCTG
This sequence comes from Dolichotis patagonum, assembly GCA_004027295.1. Taxonomy (NCBI): domain Eukaryota; kingdom Metazoa; phylum Chordata; class Mammalia; order Rodentia; family Caviidae; genus Dolichotis; species Dolichotis patagonum. Next base: position 14,342 of record PVJX010022427.1, read on the forward strand.
GACTTGATCTCACGTTGTATTCTTTTACCTACAAAAGCCTCAAGGATTTCCTTCATTATAGCTGAATATAGTTCTCTACTGCACAGAAGTATCCTGTCTTTCCAACCTTTCTGCAGGTGCTGGTCGAGTTGCCCTTATTTCTCTCTGGTTCATTGTCACATAGAGCATTGTTTTCTCATATTTGATTTTCGGCCCATAAACCCTTTTCAGCTTAATTATATTTCCTATACAGAGCATCTTGGTGGACGCTACCTCCTGATCTACTCTGCCTGTGTTTTTTTTTAAGTGTATCAAGGCCATATGTTAGAGATTATAACTTTCTCTGCCTCATTTCTGCTATGCTATTTTTCTGCCAATGGGTGTCTACTTTTCTCCTTCATTCCACTGTCTGCCCCATTCATTGAGGCCTCTCTGCTACTGTTCCTGAAATCCTGGTATTTTTTTTTTCTCTCTCTCTAGAATGTCCTTCAGTATTCTTTGTAGGGTTGGATTGGTGGTTACGAATTCCCCCAGTTCCTCTTTGTCATGGAAGCCTCTTGTTTCTCCATTAATTTCTAGAGACAGTTTTGCAGGGTACATCAATCTGGATTGGAGGTTATTTTCTTTCAGGGCTTGGAATACTTTGCTCCAAGTTCTTCTCAATTTGATGGTCTGTGTCAAGAAGTCCGCAGTGATTTTGATGGGTTTTCCTTTATAGGTGATCTGTTTCTTTTCTCAGACAGCTTTTAAAATTCTGTTCTTATATTGAATTTCTGGGATCTTGATTATTATGTGTCTGGGTGTAGCTCTGTTTTGGTTGTAGGTGGCTGGAGTTCTGTATGCCTCATACATCTGAATATCATTTCCTTTTGTTATGCTTGGGAAGTTATCCTTAATTATTTCTGTTAATAGCCTTTGTAATTCCTTTGTTTTGACTCCTTCTTCATTCATGGTTTTTATTCTTAGGTTATAGATCCTCTTGTCATCTTCTAGCCTTTGTATTGTTACTGCCTGTTTCCTTGTTATTTTTAAGAGATCTTTCTTTCCATTCATGATCACACATTGCAAACCTGTCTTCAAGTTTTGATAGTCTATCCTTAGTTTCTTTCAAGCAGTTTTGCCAGCTTTCAATGGAGTTTTTAATTTCTTGTTATTCTCTTTGAATCTGCTTCATGTAGTCTAGGTTTTCTTTATATTCTTTATCAAAGGTTTCTCTCCCTTTTTTGTGTTCCTCCCTTCTTCTGTGTCTTCTTGAGAGGTGCTTAGCATTTCTTTTATTAATCTACTTATATCTTGCTTTACTTGAATCAATATGTTAGTTTTGAGCTTGTCTACGAGGTCCCGAAGATATCTCTTTATGTCCATTGATGCCATGTTTGATGTTGCATGTTTGCTGCCCTCAATCTCTTTTGTATTTACCTCTCCTGGATCGATATTCTCAGTGTTGGGGGCTGGGGACTTTTTATTTTTTTGTCATCATGTTTTTGGTTTCTTCCATACAAGTGTATAGTATAGCTCCCAGCCTCTTTCCTTGTTGGTTATAGTTCCTCTGAAGCATGCCAGCTAGGGGTTTCTGCCCTCTCCAGTTTGCTGTTAGTCACTAAGGTGCAAGCAGCGGCAGTGTAAGCTGGCCTCTCCCCTCCGGGCCAGTCAACCTTCTGGGGCCTTCACTGTATTAATGCATGCTACGCGTAGGGAATCAGTTTGGGATGACTTATTGGGTCCCAGCCAGGGGTGTGACCCAGGTCAAGCAGATCCCACCAATCTGCTCTGGGAGGGGAGCAACCAACTGAAGTCACTTTCGTTCTTAATTCAGGCGCGTCCTGCCCAACTCCAACATGTCGTCCAGTTGGTCACCCCTTTCCCTTGGGAGGGTCTTATTCCCAGCACTCACCGCAGGTTAATGCTGGTCTGTCTCTGGCTCCATTCTCTGTTGGGATCCCCGACCTCTGACTTTAGCAGGACTGCAGTGCAATTTAGCAGCGGTCTGGGTGAGTCGCGTGGGGGGCAGCTCAGGCCAGTCACATCAGCGCAGGTTCGCCAGTCACAGCGGCGTGAGTTCAGGTGCTTAGGCCAGTCTCATCAGCATGAATTCAGGCAGCTAGGTGAGAGCACTGTGACCACTAATCTTAGCTTCTCTAATGGTAGCGCCAGGACTTTGTGCTCTTTTCCCTTCCGTTTCTTCCTGGGTTGAGAGACTCCATCTCCCTCCATCCGGATCTCTCCATGATGTTTTATTCTGACATCTGAGCCGTCTCTCTTAGAGAGGCTCTTTATCCTGCTGCTTACTGGTCCTCCAGCTTTAGCTCCTTCTTTGATTTCTTGATAATAGCCATTCTTTCTGCAGTGACACACAATATCAGAATTGTTTTCATTCGCAGCTCTTTAGTAACCAGTGATGTTGAACATTTATGCATAAATTTATTTGCCATTTCTACTTCTCCATCTGAGAACAATCTATTTCAGGTGTCCATTTTTGGATTGGATCTTTAAATTTAGGGGGTCTGTTTTTTCTTAGATCTTTTTATATTTTAGAAAATAGTCCTTTGTCAGAGGAACAGCTGGGGAAAAAATTGTCCCACCCTGTGAGTTATCTCTTCACTCTGTTGGTGGTTTCTTTTGCTGCACAAAAGCTTTTTAAATAAGATGAGATTCCAGTTGTTGATGTTTTTGTAATATTTCCTGTGCAGTTGGGGTTTTCTTTCTGAAGACTCAAAGTCTCAGTGTCTTAAAGGAGTTCTACCTATTTTACCTTCCAGCAAATTGTGGGTTTTTTTAGTACTTAGATTTTTGATCCATTTGCATTTTAGTTTAGTATATAGTAAAAGATGTGGGTCTAGTTTTAATCTTCTGCATATGAGAAGCCACTTTTTCCAGCACCATTTAGTGAAAAGGCTACTTTGGTCCATTGAAGGCTCCCTTTTCAAGGTGGCCAAGTATGTTTGGAGTTGTTTCTGCATCTTCTAATCTTCCTATTGATCCTCAGTTGGGTTTTTGCTAGTACTGTGTTGTTCTTATCACAGTAGCTCTGTTGTATGATTTCAAGTCAGGCATTATGATGCCTCCTGCTTTGCCTTGTTGCCCAGAATTGCTTTTCCTCTTCTAGATCTCTTCTGGTTTCAAATGAATTTTAACATTGTTTTCTCTAATTCCGTGAGATATACTACTGGTATTTTTATTGGTAGTGCATTGAGTTAAATCTGTGTAACAATTTTGGAATTGTGGCCATTTTCACTGTTTTGGTTCTTCCTACCCAAGAGCAAGGAATATCTTTCCATTTTCTGATATCCTTATCAATCACCTTTTTCAGAGTACCATAGTTTTCAATGTAGAGTTTGTTTATTTGCATCATTAGATTGTTCCTATGTATTTCTTTCTTTTTTTATTTATTATTTGTTATTTTTATTTTTGGGTGGTACTGTGACAGATGTGGCTTCCCTAATTTTTCTTTCACTGAGTTTGTTATTTGTGTACAGGAAAGCTGTTGACTTTTGAATATTCACTTTGTATACTACTAAGGATGCTACTAAATTTGATTATTAAATTTAGACATATTTAGGGGGAATTTTGAGGGTCTTCCATGTAGAGTATCATGCCATCTGAAAATAATAACTTTCCTTTCTGATCTTTATTATTTTTCTTTGTTTCTCTTGTCTGATTGCTCTGGCTAATATTTCCACAACTGTATTGAGTAATTGTGGTGATAGTGGGCATCCTTGTCTTGTTCCTGATTTTAAAGTGAAAGGTATTCATCCATTTAATATGATGTTAGCTATTGGTCTGTCATAGATGGCTTTTGTCAAGATTGAGATAAAAATGATCTATTCCAATTTTCTGTAGGGTTCATATAAATGGGTGTTGGCCTTTTGTCAAATGCTTTTATCTGCATCTATTGGGATGATCATATGGTTTTAATTCTTTGGCTCTGTTAATACTGTGTCTGACATTTATTGTTCTGCATATGTTCAACCATTCCTGAATCCCTGGAATGAATCCTACTTAGTCATGGTGTATAATCTTCTTGGTGATTTGCTGCATTCTATTTGCAAGTATCTTTGTTTTGTTTTGTTTGTTTGGTACCAGGGATTGAATTCACAACCTTGTGCTTGCCAGGCAGGTGCTTACACCACTGAGCTAAATCCCCAGCCCCTGTTTGCAAGTATCTTATTGAGAGTTTTTGCATCTATGTTCATTAAAGATTGGCATGTAGCTTTCTTTTTTGGTTAGATCTGGTATCAGCATAATGCTTGTTTCCAGAAATGACTTTGGAAGTATTGCTTCTCTTTCAATTTCATTAAAGAGTTTTAGAGTTAGTGACATTAGCTCTCCTCTAAATGTCTTGTAGACATAGAATATTCAGCCAAGGGCCTGAATCCCACAGCAATGTCCTACATGAGTCCAGATGAAAACCTAGAGCCCATGACAGTGCCTCCCACAAGTCCACCTGGAGGTCTAGAGCCCACAAGAAGGACTCACACCAGTCTCTTTTACAGATCCATGCTGGGAAGGCCCAAAAGCCAGTGGTGGAAGCTAGAAAGTCTATGCCAGGTGGGTAAAGGAGCTGTGCTGATAGGTTGAGAGTTCTACACTGGAGGCAAGAAGTCATGCTCAAAACAAAGACCAGGGCTGTCCTGAAAAGCACCACAGCCATCCTCAATGACACGGAGGTCCTGAGCTCCTCTGACAATAAGCACAGTTGAGTACATGCCAGGAAGCCAGCATGATGACTTTGTCCTGGAGATTAAACAGCACAAGTCTTCCCCTCTAGAACCAGGAAGCAATGCTTGATGTAAGGACCAGAGCTCCTCCAGGAGAATCAGTAGCTCAAACAGCAACATGTAGGAGAACCCACAATGCCTAGCTTCTCCTTCTCCACATCTCGATTTATGCTGGCAACTTTCCTTAGCTGGAACATCTATGCTCAGCACCATGCTGATTTAATTCAGCTGGTGTTAAATTGATCATCAGTTTTTAATCCATAACACACCCTTAGACAATCTCAGTCTTGGCCTACCAGGAAAAACAACTGTTAGAACAGTTATTTCACCTTAGCTAAAGTAGTACCATGAGCCATAAAACTAACATGAGATACATCCTAGAAAATGACAGACTGTGGTAACTCTTGCCACAAATTGCACGAACTGTACTTGTGGTTATATAACAAAATCTCAAACCATAAAATTGTGTACACTAAATATGCCCTTCATATGGCAATTTTAGCCTCCGTGGAGAATGTAAAAGGGTTTAGGAGGAAAGAATAGAGAAATAGAGGAAGAGATTAGAATCAAGGCTAGAAAATTACATAAACAGGGAAACTGGTAAAGAAGGCAGGGAAAGAGAAGGAAAAAATAAAAACAAAAACAAAACAACAAGAAATCTAGAAACTGTTCACACTTAAAACAATCAAGAAAAAAGAAAATAAGACAAAAAGAAAAATATTATCTACTTCATGATGTGTCTCTGCTGTCACTGGCAGACAAGAGTGTGCAGACAGATCCAAGGTCCATGTTGATTAATCCTAGCAAGCCTGCTGTAGATTTACAGGGGTGGTGCATAATCCCAGCAAGCCTGCATCTTATGAAGTTGAGGCTGATTTCTGACTGTGATGCTGGAATCTGATATATTCAGCCTGCAACATTCTGTGTGCCTCCTGCTGGCTTGAACTCAGCTCTTTGATCTACTGCTAACTTAAACTCGGGAGCTGCCAGATGGAGTCAGCCCACAGCTGCTCTGAATTCCAAACTCTATTGGCCTGTCTTCAACATGGCTACTGGCCACTCACTCACTTTCCAGGAGGACGTGTTAACCTGATGCAGTCTACTGCACTCATTCCACTGGTGTGTTTCTCCACGCAGGTCTGTGGGTTTTCCCGTCACTGTGCATTGCAGGTCTGAATTGCCCCACCCTTGCAGTGAGTCAGGGCTCGGAGAAAGCACTGCTTGCCACCTCTCTCTGCATTTGGATCTTTCTCTTTACTTTTTCCATGGGCTCCAATCCTCACTTCAGCACCTTGCTGAGTCCTGGGGACCCACTTCAGTCCTTCTCTTCCTCATGTTGCTATTTTGCAGTGTCTAGACACCAGATCTCAGAGAGGCTGTTTCTCTGTTGTTCACCACTACATCATTTTCCCAGAAATCCTCAAATGTAATATTTTTAAAATACAAGTACATTTAAAACACCAACAAATATTTTCATATTACCCTTTTTTAATAAGAACAGAATCTCAGCTGGAACAGTGGTACACAACTATAATCCCAATACTTATGGAGGCTGATGCAGGAAGATTTTCAAATTTGAGTCTCTCCTGCGTAACTTCATGAGACCTTACTGAAAATACAAAAGAAATTTTAAAAGAGTAGGAGGAGCCTGGAGATGTTGCTGTGTGTCCTAGAGCCCTAGGTTCAATAACCCCATACCAAAAACAAACTCAGTTTCTTTACATGTATATGACACATCAACAAAAAATTTAAGTATTATTAAATAAATGCCATTATTTGGAATTCTGTCCATAATTGATTTATCACTTAGAACTTTATCTCCAAAAAGGACCCAAAATAACTTACAATAAAAATATGTATGTACTTGTACATTATCAGATAAAGATAAAAGTAATCAAAAATAAGGATAAAATACTGAACTGCCTATAGATATACAACTGTTCTGACATCCAAAGCTAAAAGAGAAAAAAAAGTGAGCTGTAAAGCTTTTAACTTCTGATAAGAGAAAAAAAAATTCTTTCTGTTGTTATCCTCATTCAGCAAAACCACAAAATTTTAAATCAAAAACTTAATTATCTTTTAAATTGGAGATTTTTTTTCAGCAATATTTTTATGTTTTGTGGGGTTTTTTGTTTTTATATATGTTGAGATTAGAAACTGACCTAGCAAAAAGCTACTTGAACATGACATGCTCATGCTAACTTACAGTATGTATATCTTTTACAGTATACCCCTGACCATGTAGTTGGACCTGGAGCAGACATTGATCCATCCCAGATAACCTTTCCTGGATGCGTTTGTGTCAAAGCTCCCTGTCTCCCTGGAACTTGTTCCTGTCTCCGCCATGAAGAGGCCTATGATGACAATTTGTGCCTTAGAGATACAGGATCAGAAGCAAAGTATGCCAAGCCTGTTTTTGAATGCAATGTCCTTTGCCAGTGTGGTGACCACTGCAGAAACAGAGTGGTCCAGAGGGGTATCCAATTCTACCTCCAGGTGTTTAAGACAGATAAAAAAGGCTGGGGACTTCGTACCTTGGAACTTATACCAAAAGGAAAGTTTGTCTGTGAATATGCTGGTGAGGTTTTAGGATTCTCTGAAGTACAAAGAAGAATTAACTTACAAACAACAAATGACTCAAATTACATTATAGCCATCAGGGAACATATTTATAATGGACAGATAATGGAAACATTTGTTGACCCTACCTATATAGGAAATATTGGAAGATTCCTTAACCATTCTTGCGAGCCAAACCTGTTGATGGTACCTGTTCGAATTGACTCAATGGTACCTAAGTTAGCACTTTTTGCAGCTAAAGACATTTTTCCAGGAGAAGAACTGTCTTATGACTATTCAGGAAGATATCTTAATCTAATGGACAATGGAGACACAGAAAGGCCAGATAATGGGAAACTAAGAAAACCTTGTTACTGTGGTGCCAAATCATGTACTGGTTTCTTGCCGTATGACAGTTCATTATACTGCCCCTTAGAGAAGCCAGACATCAATAAGGAAGTCTCCTTAGTGGGCCAGGAATAAGAGGGATCCACGCATGTGTAGCCTTCCTGCTTCTAGGTTCACCTTGTGCAAGCAGTGTAGTCTCCAGGTAACTCTGCTGTGTGGTAAGCATCTTGCCCCTCCTTGTAAGAAGAGCCAGTGGTTTTCCAGCCTTGCATCTGCAATAATGCATAAGTTTAACTGAAGAATGTGGCAAAGACTCTAAATTATCCAACAGTATCATTTCTCTCCTTTTATAATAGAATTCTCATTTAAATGACTACCCAGAATGCTTGCTTTCTTACTTAGATGTGACTAAGATGTGTTCCAGCTAATGAGATATAACAATTAGTATGTCCTTAAGTGGAGATAAGTTGCCCTTTCTTTTTTTTCCCCCTCTTAAACTGGAGTGCATTCATGATGGCTAGAACTGGGGTAACAGTTCTGGGGCAAGATGACCCTGGGAAATGGTCATAGATAGCAAATCAACAATATAAAGAGGAGCATAGATATCTGGTACTCTAGAGATGCTACTGGACCTGATCAACACTTCTGGACTTTTCAATAAGAAATAGTGTATCCCTTGTTTAAGCCAGTTATTTGCACTTCTACCAAAGCTAGTCAAGATTCAAGAAATCCTTGTGGCTTACATACCTTAGCCAAGCATTTATCAGTAATAAAGCTGATACCTTTTTTTGCTGTGTGTCCAATGCCTGCATTTTATTTATCATTTGTTTGTAAACATCAGTTTAGGAAAAAGTTATGATTAATTATCTCTTCCAAGAATCTTAATAATAACCATCAATGATGAAAAACAATCATAAGAATGATTTCTGTGGTATAATGAAGAGTTAGAAAAGGAAACAGATTGTAAGAATTTTACCATACACTTGGCATACTCCAAAGCTTGTGAAGCTGTGCTTCAGAACTCTAAGACAGCTTTACTTCATATATTAATATCAAGTAACCCTGTTTACAACATAGAAGGAGATAGGAGTTTTATAATCACAGTCAAACTTCTAAAGAAGGAAAGGTCTCTTACTGGATTCCTTAAAGCAAAGGTGTCACAAAAATGTAATTTCTATGAAGGTTAATTACACATTTTGAAAGAAAAGTTAAGCGCCTAACATATTATTTAATAATTCCCTTTTTTCTATAGCACAAATAAGCCTCAGGGTCTTGCATTTAAAAATTAATCCATAGAGATCCATGTTATGTTTAACACCCTATTTCTGTGTAATACCTTAAGTATGTTAGTTGTATACTATAAATCAGTAAAATATATGTGAATTATGATTCTTTGTGACCAAAAAAGTACTCATAAAATGCTCCAAACTACAAATACACAATGTCAGAATTTTCCTCCAAGCTCATTATTTTTCCCTGGCAACCTTCCTGTTACTCTGATTTTTCTGAAGCCATCCAATTGTTTTAAATTTTACATAAATGCATTATTACTTGAAATTTATACTTGCCAATTTACTTTTTGAAGACATTTTATGTATTTTAAAGGGAAAAATATTTAAATTTTTTAGCAAAGGAGCATATCTGGCTCATTATCTTACTGGCCTCTTTCTTGAAGTATAAAACTCTTCAAAGTTCATTTTGCTTTATGAGTCTTACCTTATTTTATGATAATAAAAATTATTTCTGAAACTTAATTGTAAATGTGTACTTCAAAGCACTCTCATTGGGTTACTCCATTGGGTTATTCTTTCAAAAATGTTCTAGTTGTTTAATAGAAAATGCTTATCAGTCACCAAGTTGGGTTTAAGGCAATTCTGGAAAGTTCCCCCCTGCATCCGCTAAGAAAAGCATTGATATCAGGTGTATCAGTTTGTATGACTGGTGGTCAATTTCATCTAGGGAGCACTGTAAACATTAGAACTAATCTGGTTTTCAAATCCACCTACCCACTGACTTGTGGTGACCCCATTATTCAGGAGCTAGTTCACTCATCATTTGCTCCCAGCATACCAGCTTCTGTCCACTCACGCATATCATTTTTAGTGGTACATTTGTGCACTTCCAATTTGTATAAGGCAATTTGTATCCCTCATTCCAAAATCGCCTTTCTTTTCACAAGTTCTAACTGAGCTGCTTCAGAAACAATAAAGAAATGGTAAGAATGGAAATGTTTGGCTTGTTTGGTTCTGTAGCTATACTTTCCCATGTCTTTCATCATCTCTGTTGAATATCAAAGTCAATGATTCAGGGTTATTTACTCTGCTAGAAGAAAAACTGGCTGAGGATCTTTGGAAATTTTGTCTTCATGCACTACTTTATTCTTAACTAGCACATAGCCCTAAATATCACATTCCTAAAGTTAAGTTCAAAGTCCATTTTTTAGGGCTTTTGTCTAGATGTCCCCCAGAAGCCTTGTGGAGCTTTTCAGAGGTGGCTAGATCCAAAGTGTGTGATTCTGGAATCAAAGACGCAATCTTAGGATTAAAGGTGTGAGGGCTACTTGCCCTAGGTAAGATATAAGAGATAGAGGATTCTCACTTATCACTTGCTACTTGGATGCTTCCACTGCCTTCTGCCTCCCAGAAACTGTTTCTCATCTGTGATGCCCCTCCACCATATCACACTGCCTTGGAGCCAGCCGATTATGGACTGAAATCTACAAACTGAGCCAAAGTAAGCCTTTCCTCCTTTAACTTCGGGTGTCAGCTATTGTGTCATAGCAACAAGAAAAAGTAAGACACTATTCTAGTTTTTTTTTTTTTCTTTCCACTACTTGGGATTGAACCCAAGTCCTTCACACTGAACTACCCTGCCCCTTATTTTTTTATTCTGAAATGGTCTCACTAAGTTCTAAACTGCACAGGCTGGGCTAAAATTAACAGTCTTCTGCCTCAGCTTTGTAAAGTGCTGGGATTACATGTATGTGCCCCTATACTTGATATCTTCTAAAACCCCATTCTAATCATGAGTAGGAAAGGGGTCAGGTGGAGGGTGGGGGCTAGAATAAGAAGGTAGAAGAAAAGAAGAGGAGGTGGTAGAGAAGGAAAAGGAAATGAAGAAGGAAAGAAGAGTCATCTGTTATGCCTTGTGTCTAAATGTCCCTCCAAAGCCTCATGTAGTCAGAAGTGAGGATTTTCAGGTTTGTGGATCTAGTTTGTGATCCTGGCCTTAAGGATTGATGCTGAGGTTGATTCATGGTTCAATGTTAGGACTAAGGGTGCCTCACCCTGGCTGTGGCTGAATAGAATATAAGGGACAGAAGAGGGCTGCTGTCATCACTTACTACTTCTTCACTACTCTGCTGCTTTGCTTCCCTTCTGCCTTCTGCCCATAATGAAGTATTTCTCCTCTAGAATGCCCCTCTTCCTTGCCACCCTGCCTTGGACCCAGCCAACTATGAACTGAAACCCCTACAAAATGTGAGCAAATGCCCAAAGATTTGTGGGCATCTGGGAACCCATGGTGAGGCCCACAGGGACTGGGAAGCTTCAGTCCCAGTGATCCATCCACACCCAGGAACCTTAGGTGAGGCTCCTGGGGACTGGGAAGCTGCACCCTGTGACTCGCAGCTATCCAGGAACCCTTCCTGAGGCCTACAGGGTCTGGGACTCCACAGCCAGCAACCTACAGTCACCTGGAACCCTCAGTGAGGCCCACAAGGATTGGAAGTGTGCACCCAGTGACACGCCCACACCCAGGAACTGTAGGTGAGGCTCCTGGGGACTGGAAAGCTGCACCCAATGACCCACAGTCATCTAGGAACCTTCTCTGAGGCCCTTGGGTTTGGGAGTCAGCACCCAGCAACCCACCCACATCTGAAAACTGTCTGAGGCCTGTGGGGACTGGGAGTCTGCACCCAGAAACCTGTGGTCATCCAAGAACCTGCAGTAAGGCCTGCAGGGACTGAGAAGCTGCACCCAGCAACCCAAAGTCATCCAGGAAGATTCCTGTGGCTGGAGAGGGTGAGGCAAGAGGATTTTTGCAAGTTCAAGACCAGCCTGGACTAAAAAGTGAGCTTCAGGCTATCCTATACTGCATAGGGAGACTCTGTCTCAAAAAGACAAAAAAAAGAGCTGGGGCTATACCTCAGTGGCACAGTACCTGCCTGGCAGCTGTGAGATTCTGAGTTCAGTTCCTGCTATTAAAAAAAAAGAAGCTGTTAGAGAAAAGAAACAGATTACCTATAAAGAAAACCTATCAGAATCACAGCAAACTTCTCAACACAAACCATCAAGTGAAGAAGAGCACGGAAGAAACTAACCAGATTTTCTGGTAAGCCAGGCAAGTCATGCAGGACCTAAGAAGAGAAAGGTCAGAAAGTGTTTCCCAAAAACTGGCCATTTTGGGATTGGGAGGAACGGACCAACAAGCCAACCAACCACCCTATCTGGTAAGCTTCACAAGCCATGTGGGGGCCCAGGAAGAGAAAAGTCAGATAGTGCCTCCTGTGAGCCTAGCAGCACACAGGTTGAGACTCACGAACTCTTCCCCACCCTTGTAAGCAACCAGCTGGTTTAGAGAACAGGCTGAGTTGATAACAACTTAGGTACATAAAGAAACTGGACAGCCAGACCTTCCCCCATGAGTCAGCACTATTTGTGGACTGTGAGTGGAGAGAACAGGGACTCACCAAGAAGCAAGCCCTTCCTACAAACCGGCATTATGCATGGGCCACGACTGGCCTGGGGACAGCCAGACCTTAGACCCTTCCAGTGCACAGGCTGGGAAAAAAGAAGAGCCAATCCCCACTCCCAGAAGCAACCGTATTTGGTGATCTAGAAAAACACAGGCAGCTACAATAGCTATTAAAGTGAAATGCAGTTTGATGCTTGTGGTGTTTTGGTGTTTCACTGACCTGGCAGGTCTAGGGCCAGTGGTCTGATCATCTATTCAGAGGATAGTGGGACTCATATGGCATCTAGAAGGGCTATACTTCTGAAGGTGATAACCATTGTTAATTCCCTATTATCTTGTTTTGAAGTCCTGTATTATTTTCATTATTTTGTTGGGTTGGGCTTTGTTCTGTTTTGTTTTGTTCAGTTTTGTTATATCTGATGGCATGAGTAACTGTTTCAAAGATAGCAAGATATATTATGGTAGCAATTTTGGATTTACTATTGTCTTGTTTTGAAGTCTTTCATTGCATTCATTGTTTTGTATTTATTGGTTCTATTCTGTTTTGTTCTGTTTGATTTTTACTGTGTCTGAAGGTATCTGCAGCTATTTTGAAGACAACAAGAGGCATTATTGTAGGTATTGTTGATTCCATATTGTTCTGAAGTCCTGTATCACTTACAATGGTTTGTTTTGATTGGTTTTTTTCTATTTTATTTTCTTTGATTTCATCATCTTTAAAATAAATATAAAAAAAGAAACTGAATGCTTGTATTGTTTGGTTGACTTTGCAGGCCTGAGGCCAGTGGTTTGAGTATATGACCATATGCAATATAGCAAATATGGGGGGATTTCCTTCTATCTTGTTTCTGAAGGCCAATATTGTTCTCACTGTTTTGTTGTGTTCTGATTAATTGTTTTGATTTATTTAATGTTCAGTTTTGATTGGTTTTAATCTGTTTAATGTTGGTTTTATTTTGCTATATCTGATGCAATGGGCAACTATTGTGAAAATAGCAAGATATACTATGGCAGTTACTGTTTTTTTTTCCTATTACCTTGCTTTGAAGTTCTGTACCAATTTCACCACTTTATTTTGATTGGATTTATTGTTTTGTTTTCTTGGGTTTTATTATCTTTAAAATAAAATTTAAAAGAAGAGCATGGAGTGAAGTATTTCAAGTACTGAAAGAAAGCAACTTCCAACCCAGATTGGAAGTTGTACCATGCAAAACTGTCTTTCAAAATCAATGAAGAAGTAAGATACTTCCACAAAAAGAACAACTTTAAGAACTTCATGACCTCACAAGCAACCCTACAAAGAATACTAAAAGATGTTCTAAAGAGTTAAAAATGACAACAATTCCAAGAACAACAACAGAAAGAAACCAACAAGCTGGGCAAGCAATTAAATAAAGGGGAAAACTAGGGAAACAGCAGCAGACAGACAACATGATAAAGATAAGCCAATACACATCATTAACATAACCAATAACATAAATGGCCTCCATTCACCAATCAAAAGAAACAGAATGCCAGAGTGAATCAAGAAACAAAATCCAACAATATGCTATATACAATAAACACATTTAACTCAAAAGGAAATTCATAGACAGAAAGTCAAAGGATGAGAAAAAATCCTACATGCCCAAGAACCCAGAAAAAGGCTGGGGTGGCTCTTTTGTTTGCAGACAATATGAACTTCAAACCAAAAATGATCAAAAGAGGTAAAGAAGGTCACTACATACTTGTCAGGGGAAAACTTCAAGAGGAACAGGTAACGATAACAATCATGAATACATATGCACCAAATATGGGAGCACAACTATGTAAGACAAATATTAATAGACATGAAAAATCAAATAATCAATTATTTAATTATAATGGGGGACCTTAACACCCTATTGACACAAAGAGACAAATAAAATAGACAAAAAATCAGCAAAAAAATCACCACTGAATCAAACTTGTGAACAAGTGGACTTAGAAGATGTTGTTCCACCAACAACATCAGAATACACATTCTTCTGAGCTGCACATGGGATATTCTTCTAAAAAGATCATATACTAACCTATAGAACATGCTTAAGTAAATGCAAAGGAACGGAAATTATTTCATGCATATTACCTGACCATAGTGCACTGAAACTGGAAATTTATGACAAAAGAAACCACGAAAGTTCCATAAGCACATGGAAATTAAATAGCACCCTAGTGAACAATCAGTGCATCACAGAGAAAATTAAAGAAGAAATTAAACAATATATAAAATCAAGTGAAAATGCAAATACAGCTTAACAGAATCTGTGGGATACAATTAAAGCAGTCCTCAGAGGAAAATTTATAATGGTGAATTCTCATATCAGGAAAAAAAAGAAGCACAAATAAACAACCTAATGCTGTACCTCAAACTTCTAGAAAAAAGAAAAGAACAAGTCAAGCCCAAAGAAGGGAGGAAATAATAGACATCAAGCAGAAATTAATACAATTGAGACTAAGAAAGTAATATAAAGAATTAATGAATTGAACAGTTGGTTCTTTGAAAGAATGAATAAAATTGATAAACCTCTAGCCAAACTTAGCAAAAACAACAAAAGAAAAATCTCAAATTCAGCAATAAGTGATGAAAAGGGTGAAATCTCTACAGATCCAGTGAAAATACAGAAGATCATCAACACCTACTTTGAAAACCTTTCCTCTCATAGAATCAAAAACAGAAGAAGTGGAAAGATTCCTAGAAACATATGAATTACCAAAGCCACATCAAGAAGATATAAAACTTTTGAATTATCCAATAGAAGTTAATGCATTAACTTCTATTTTATAATGAAAGCATTATAAAAAACTTTCCAACCAAAAAATGTCAGGCCCAGATGGATTCACAGATGAATTCCACAAGAAATTTAGACATAATTTAATAGCAATACTCCTCAAACTCTTTAATGAAATTGAAAGAAAAGAAATTCTCCATAATTTATTCTGGTAGGCAAATAGTAACCTGATACCAAAACCAGAGAAAGTCTCAACCATAAAAGAACATTATAATCCAATTTCTCTAATGAACATACATGCAAAAATCCTCAATAAAATACTAGCAAACAGAATGCGGCAAATCATCAAGAATATTATACGCCTCGATCAAGTGGGATTCATCCTAGGAATATAGAAATGGTTCAACATACCCAAATCAATAAATGTAATGCATTATATTAACGGAGCAAAAGCAAAAATCACATGATCATCTTAATCGGTGGAGAAAAAGCTTTTAATAAAGTCCAACACTCATTCTTGGTTAAAAAAAAAAAACCTAGAGAAAATCAGAATAGATGGTCTTCACCTCAATTTGATAAAAAGTCATCTATGACAAACTAACAGCCAGCATCATACTAAATGATTAAAAACTGAAAGCTTTCACTCTAAAATTAGGAACAAGACAAGGTTGTCCATTATCACCACTCCTACTCAATATAATTCTGGAAACATTAGTCGGAGCAATCAGAGAAGAGAGAGAAATTAAAAAGAATAAACATAGGAAAGGAAGAAGTAAAATTATCATTATTCACAGATGACATCACAGATGACATGATACTCTACATATAGGACCCCAAAAACTCCAACAGCAGGCTTCTAGACCTACTAAGCAAAGTAAGCAGCATCCTTAGGTACAAAGTCAATACTCAAAAGTCAATAGCATTCCTGCACACAAACAACAAACTCACTGAGAGAAAGATATTAGAGAAATCACACCCTTCACAATAACATCAAAACATGAAATGTTTAGGAATAAGTCTAACAAAGGAAGTAAAACATTTATACATTGAAAATTACAGTACTCTAAAGAAAAGACATTGAAGAGGAATTCAGAAAATGGAAAGACATCCCTTTCTCCTGGATAAGAAGAACCAACATTGTGAAAATGGCCATACTCCCAAAACTGTTATACAGAT
>PVJX010022428.1:0-30598 GCA_004027295.1 Dolichotis patagonum
AAGAGAAGGAAATAGCTCAGTATAGGAAATTAGAACTCTATTTCATGAACATGGACTTTAAAGAAATTTGGTACAAAGGAAAAAGTAGCCTGACAGAAAAAAATAATACTGGCTTTAGCAAAGCAACAAAGGAAAATTTACAATGTATTGCACCAGCACGGCGGGGCATACGGCCATAGGGAGGCTAAGGTGTAAAGATTATGTGAGCTCAGGAGTTTGAGACCAGCCTGGGCAACAGAGCAAAACCACCAAGGAGGAGAGGGGACACTCAAAACGAAGAAAGTGCATGCAGGGGCTGGGTTTCACTCAGTGGTACAGTGTTTGCCTAGTACGCTCAAGGCCCTGGGTTCAATCCCCAATTCCACCAAAAACAAAAGCAAAAACAAAACCCGTCACAGCCGGGAAGGTGAGAAAACACAGCAATCTGGATTTCTATTAGGACATAATAGGAAGATAAAAGAAACTTCAGGAAAGAAACTGATGATATCAAAAGGTACGTAAAGTGATTTTCATATTTCTGTGTAAATATGCATAGCAATTCACAATTTACAAGAGTTTTTCACGTATGTTAAGGTGGAAAAGCAGAAAATTCAATTAATTACCTTAAGAGCAGTGGTTTATTAAGTAGCATCCAAATCCCAAGATGTTCCCAATCTAGTAAATTGCTTCTATTTTTAAAAAATGATGGGAAATTTTATTGTCCTGATTGTGCCTTTGATTCAACCATACTATCTATCACCTTGGTTGTTTCCTTCCATGGATCCCTCAACAGTTCATTTTCCAATCCCCTCTATAAACTCATACCTTCCTTTTTCTTAGTTTAATTTGAATGATTTCATAAACTTTAGCCTCCAAATGAATAGATTCCTATAAATGACTTCTAGATCTTTATCTTCAGTCCTGGGTTTCCCACTGCTTGTAATCCTCGTCTCCTACCTCTGTGGTTTTGATCTGTCATTCTTCTAGCTGTCCAAACTGCAAAAGGGAGAGGTACAGATGACTTATCCTCAGCCCTGAGCCCCTGCCACATTCCGTCCTCAAGATTTCTCTCATATCCATCTTACTCTAGCAAACATGCCTGCTCTATGCCCCTGCTGAAAGGGGTAACTAGGAGATAACATCCTGTCTTTCCTGTTGGCCAACCTATTCAGTCTGATGATACGGCAGCACCAGTCTAGAGGAAGGGGTACCCTTTCCTCCACATATAAGCACAGTTTTCATTTCCTGACATCTGGAGGCGCTGCTTTATCTAATGCACACAAAAGTCCTATGTACAGTAGTGACTGTGTCAATCCTGTACATCTTTGCCATGTTATCCAATAAAAATCTGTTTACTATTACTAGTTTTATTATTGTTTATCATTTTTAGCTTAGGAATGTTCTAATCCAAACTATAGTATCAAATACTTTGGGTTTTTTTTCTTTTAGCACTTTAAAAATGTAGTTTTCTAACCTCCATTGCTTCTGACGAGAAGCCAGCTCTCAGTCATATTATTGTTCCCCTGGCTGCCTTCATATTTCTTTTATCATTGTTTTCAGCAGTTATGATGTAACCATAAGTGATTTTTTTTGTCTCTGCTAGGTGTTTGATGAGCTCCAGAGTCCGTAAATTTAAGTCTTTTACTGAATTTGGAAAAATTTCAGTCATTTCTTTAATAATATTTTTCTTGGGCTGGGGATTTAGCTCAGTGGCATAAGTGCCTGCCTTGCAAACATGCAGTTGTGGGTTTGATCCCTGGTTATATATATATATATATATTATTAATGACGAGATAGCTTCTATTTATTTATCAGTCCAGTTGTTGGTCATGTGAACTGGACAAAATCTGAAATATATATATATATATATTTTTTTTTTTTCTTCCCCATTCTTTTCTTCTGGTGTTACATGTTTTTCTTCTAGGACTCCAAAGATGTGTGTTAAATCTTTTGATAGTTTCTTACATCATGAGGCTTTGTTCATTTTTTCAACTTCTTTCTCCCAGTTTTCCAGAATGCATAATTCCTACTGATAAATCTTCAAATTCACTAACTCTACAGTCTTCTGAAATCTGGTACCAAGAAAATACAGTGAATTTTAAAATTTTTAGGTCTAAAATTAAAAGTTTTTAGTTTTAGACTTCCCTTTTGGCTCTTTTTAAATTTTCAATTTCTCTATTTTTTCATTCATTACCACTATAGTTCCCTTTACATCTTTGAGCATAGTTACTAAGGCTACTTTGAAACTTTTATCTCTAATTCCAATATTTGTGTCATCTCATGGTCAGACTCTGCTGGTTATCTTTTTTCTTGAGAAATGTGTCATACTTCCCTATGCCTGCATATAGTTAGTCATTTTGGGTTGTACTTGTAGATATTGTGTACATGTTGTGGAGACCTAGAGTTCTCACATACTGGTTATTGTTTAGCAGACAACTAAATTTGTTAGTCTTAGCTCCAAACTATGTCTCCTCTGTGATGGACAGCTTTGGAATTGCTGTTGAAATTGTTGTTATTACCTTATTTGTTCAAACATATTTCATAGGCCAGTTCAAAACTAGGGCATCATTTATATGAAGAATTTCCAAGCTATTCCAGATTCCCAGCTGCATTTACCTGTTCCCTTCTGGCTCCTTAAGCCAGGAATACTGTCAGCTTCTACTGAGTTTTTGATGTCCATTTAAGGCCAACTATGATCTTCCCTTTGGCAAAACACCATAACAGTGAGAAATTCACTGGTATCAACTCTGTCTTCCAGATGCTGCCTGTGCTCTATTTTCTCCATGCATTTGCTCACCAGTATCTTCTGAATTATTTTTCAGATTTTGTCCAGTTCACATGACCACCAAGTGGACTGATCAAATAAACAGAAGCTATCCTGTCATTAATAAAAGTACAGCCCTCATTGAGTCTGTAGTTTGCTTAATATGTGGTTTCCATTTCTATGTTTTTCATGAAACATAAAGGTTCAGAGTAAGAAATCATACAAGATCCCTCTTTACCCACTTTACTTAGAAAGAACGTAACAGTTATCAAATATTCCACCTGCCCTCTCCAACCCTCCAGCATTCAAGACTCAGTTCTTCTTTGATAATTCATAATATTCTGGTCATCCTTATCCTGAAGTACTAATTATATTCTGTTTCATATTCTAGTGTTTTGTGTACTGATCACGCTTTCTTTTCTACTAAATTAACACTGTGTTAAGTAGAGGCTGACTTTTATTTACCTTGGCGCCCTCCGTAACACCATAGAATTATGCCAGCCTTCCATGCAGTACTCAATAAAAAATCATTGAATGATTACAGATAAGTGATATATAATACAAAAAAGGTAAGATTCTGTTTCTTACCTTGCACAAAGTAACTTAAATATGTACTAATATGAAAAGGGTAGAAATCTGTTTCTTACCCTGCACAAAGTAACTTAAATATCTTCCATGTTGTTATGTCTAATCATGGTCCCTTCCTGAAAAGAATATTCTCAGGAGGAAACACTGTTTGCTGACCCGCTGGAACACGCTGGTGAAAGTTACAACCTTGTCTAAAGTACACTGCCCCATAGAGGTGCCCTGCCAGGGCTGGGAGGGGCCCATCAAGAAGAAGCCAATTAGCCCTTGGGGTAAACCCTGCAAGCTATGCAGGGACCCAGAAAGAGAAGCCTCTCTAGTGACCCAGAAATGGTGCCTCTAGTGAGCCAAGTGGCAGGCCGAGAATCAAGAACTCCCCCACCACACACACCCCACCCCGTAGGCAACTGGCTGGTTCAGAGGACAGGCTGAGGTACAAAAAGCAACTTGTACTGTTTGGTTGACTTTTCAGGACTGGTCTGAGCACCTATTGGGAGGATAACAGTATGCAATATAGCAAATATGGGAGATGTCCTTCTGTCTTGTTTTGAAAGTTCAGTATTATTCTCACTGTTTTGTTTTGTTCCAATTTATTGTTTTGCTTTATTCAGTGTTCTGTTTTGATTAGTTTTATTGTTTTGTTTAGTTTCATTTTGCTATGTCTGGTGGAATGGACACCTACTGTGAAGATAACAAGATATACTACGGTAGCCATTGTTGATTTCCTATTTTCCTGCTTTGAAGTTCTGTACCAATTGTACTTCTTTGTTTTGATTGGCTTTATTCTGTTTTGTTTTCTTGGGTTTTATTATCTTTTTTAAAAAGTATACTGCTCCATAAATATTACTAAAATATTACTTCAGGTACCAAGCTCTGACTCAAACCTAAAGTGATTCTCTGTGAATCATACTAAGTGTTTATTTCTCTGCCTGGATTTTATAGTGAATCTACTTAGAATTAAAATCTTTATTTTCCTTTTCTCTCTACCATATGTTCTGCTCTCATTAAACAAGTATCTTTTGCTCCCTGCCTCAAAACAAACAAACTCCTTGAGACGCTTGGCTTTGGATCATAGTTAAAATACTTTGCTCTATTCATCTAAATTCTACTCCTCTTTCAAAGTTAGGGTTAACTTCTTTACATCTCGTATCTCTTTGCAGACTTCTCGGACCTCAGGGTCCCTATTTTTAACTCCTGATGTCCTCATAATACCTGGTCAACTAGTTAGCATAGTTCCTAGGGTAGACTCTGCCTCAGGCAACTCAGCTAAATTGTACCTGAGGAGGGATTGCAACTGGCGCAGCTGGACCTCTTTCCACCTTACTCTATTTGTTATTTGGTTCACGTCATTTCCTTTGCTAAGCCGTGAACTCTTTGAAACAAATGTCTTACACTTTTTTTTAATATTCTTCATAACAGGCATATAGATATGAACACACTTAAGAAGTATTCTTGATTAATGAATCAATGTCTTTATTAACAGTAACAGATAAAAGGGTTAAATAATATTGACTCTAAATTATGTGGGGATCTTTTAATTCCTATAATATTTTAGCTCATTCATAATTTTTTTCCCCTCAAAATCACCTGCTTGACTCAATAGTGTCACTGAGTCATCTTAGAATAATAGTACATTCTAATAATTGTCAAACATTTTATCTCAAAGTAATAAAACATCTAATGAGATATATACACCTTACTGAATATTCTAATTGGCAATGTACTAATAAATAATTTTGAGTCAACTAATCTAGGTAGAAAGTGCTATGCAGTCTATCAAATCATGTGCTCTAGGGGAGGAAACAAATACTTAAAAATCATCAGAATCAAAGAATTTGGAAATAAAGCCAGTTGGTAGACAAGCAATAGAAAAGCCATTAGTGTTAAAGGTATTTTAAAAAATCAAATGAGTACTTTTAAAATGTTTCACAGTTATGTTAATTGGTTGACCTAGATTTTTTTTCTTTCAGTGCTTTAGCAAACATTTCATCACATAGGTTTTGAGAACTATGTTTAGCCATTGTTTAGTGCTC
The DNA here is from genome assembly GCA_004027295.1 of Dolichotis patagonum. NCBI lineage: Eukaryota > Metazoa > Chordata > Mammalia > Rodentia > Caviidae > Dolichotis > Dolichotis patagonum. Next base: position 5,362 of record PVJX010022428.1, read on the forward strand.
TGAAAAAGCAAAATGAGATAATTCACTTTGAGATTTAAAACAAATTCTGTTTTAGGCGCTAATGCTGTAGATCAGTGGTAGAGTGCTTGCCTACCAGGTACAAGGCCCCTGGGTTCAATTTCTACCACTGCAAAAAACCAACAACCAACCAACCAACAAAACAAAAAAGTTTCTTATTTTTAGATTTTCAAAAAATTGTTTATGGTAGTGCTGAGTATCAAACCCAGGGCCTTGTGCAATTGAGGCAAGTGCTCTACCACTGAGCTGCACCCCCAGCTCAAATTCTGTTTTTAAAAGTTAGTGATTGCTTTAACGTTTACAAATTTTAATTCATCATTGTCTCAGCAAGTAAATGAAATATTTCCCCCAAAGACTGAAATGGACTTTAAAGATCAGCTTTGTCACATTTGTTCCTAGAATACAAGTGACTTCAGAAAAAATAGGAGTACTTTATATACAACTAGACCTGATTCACAAAGTAACTGGAGCCCTAAGAACGCAGGGAAAGTGGGTAGCTCTTGGTACATTAATTCCTCCCTTGGGGCCTCTGGGAATCCATGAGTATGTCCTCCCCAATACAGGCTGGACATGTTTTAAACCATCCTAGTTAACAGTATGATATAAAAATACTGACAGTTTTGAGAATTCTTTTCTTCACATCCAAAATTTCAGAATAAGGAATCTGCCAAAAAGTTACACATATGTACAATATTTTACATTTTAAGTCAAACTATGATATAGGTAACTTATAGAATTATATTCCAAAGATCTCTCATTCTGAGGACACGTGTGAAACAGGCTGTAGCCTGGATGTATGGAGGATGTATCCAGGAATGTGTGGCGAACTTTACACATAACTGAAGATGTCTTTTATTGCTTCTCACATATGTTACCACATCCCCCAAACTGGCACTGAAAGACAGGTGGGGACCAGGTCTTTAGGGAGTATTCCGTGATGCTTGAAAGGTCAGATGACTGTCAAAGTGCCTTCCAAAACCAAGACTGTACTTGTAGCTTAAGGGCTGGTTAGGAATATGGCCAGGATAGAGACAGCAAAGGGCTCATTTGTGACCTTGGATTTTTATTTTCCTTCTGTTTATTTGTTTCATTTTTGAGACAGGGTCTCCATGTGCAGTTGGGCCGGTCTTGGGCTCACTTTGTAGCCCAGGCTGGTCTTGAACTTGCGATTCTCCTGCCTCAGCCTCCTGAGTGCTAGGATTTCAGGTGTGAGCCACCATGCCTAGGTTACCACCTAGGATTTACGCTGCTCCTTGTAAGACTCTGACCCGTTCCCCGCCATGTTCTTTGTAATCTCACTGAGATCTACCTGCCACTTCTGCGTTTGTCAGGCCGCCTATCAGCCTTATTTGGACCAGGGTGTCGCCAAAGGCCAGCATAGGTGGGAAATGAACAGTTGGGCAATGCTATGAGAACAGTTCTGCTGCTGGGAGGCTAACGGGCCAGCAACATTTCTGGGCTGCCTCAGCTCTGGTGATTAATGCCATTATTCTCTGATGCTAATCACCACTGTTGGCACCAAACACCATCAACCTTGAGTCTTGGCCAAATAATATAGATAAAAGCTGGTTAGCCTTCAGTACTTCCTGACAATGTACCAAACCCAGGACATGATCCAGAAGTGGTTCCCATCTAGTGGTTTCATTTGGAATAAAACTGATGAAAAAAATTAAAAAACAAAGAGAAGGGAAATTCCACTTCCTAAAAAGATACTATTTGGTATGGTTATAAGTCTGATGTATAAACTAATATGATATAATTAAGGTTAATAGACACTGTCCAATGAATGCATCTGATGGAACTCCACTCCTTCAGTACTAGGAACCAAAGAAGAGAGACAGCCAGCGCACAATGATGGTGAGCGGTATGCACAGCCATGCATATGCATCAACGGATACGTTTTGCCCAGACTTTTTGCAAACACACCTGGACATCTATCATTATTTTAAAGACACAAATAACAAACAGCTCTGCAAGTACATATTTATGAACGCACTTACTGGTTGAGGAAACAATTTTCTGCAGGTGTAAAAATTATATTTCTCAATAAGGAAAATTCAGGTATAACCAGTTTACTCATTAAGGCTTTAGAATTCAGCTTTGGCTTGCTTTCTTTAAAAACGATTCTTTCAGTTTTGGTTCATAAAAGTTTAACCCTAAAGCAAGTGGTTCTCAAATATTTGGTTTCATGACCTCTTTATAGTCTTAAAAATTACTGAGGAATCCAAAAAGCTTTTGCTTAGGTGTGTAATGTCTTCCAATGTTTACTATATACTAGAAATTCAAAATGATGGAGGATTTAAAGTAATTATTAATTCATTTAAAGTAACAATGATAAACCATCATATTAAATCCATCTAAAATGAATAACATTTTTGTAAAAAATTATATTTTCCAAAATGATAATAATGTCACAAGAGTGGGACTATTTCACATTTTTAAAAAAATCACTTTAATGTCTGGCTTAATAGGAAACAGATTCTCCTATCAGTTTCCACATTCAATCTACTGCAATTAAATTGTTTTGGTTAAGGTAAATAAGAAATGTAGCCCTACATAGACATGTAATTGGAAAAGGGAAAATAATTAGAATAGCCCTATCAGATTAATTTTAGATATTCTTTTTTGGTGCTACAGGAAAACTCAACAAAAATTCCTTCCAAGGAGATGATTAAAAAGAAGCAAAAAGTAATCTTAGGGTAGAAAACCCTGACAAATATCTAACATCAAAGATTAACCTCAATAGAGATAAATTCTGTTGACAGTATGGATCCTTAAAATGATGTGATATAAATAGCACTTGACTGCTGTTATCTACTGTCTAAAGCCCATAATTCCCACCTAGTCATGGGAAAAAAATCAGACAAACTCAAAATAAAAGACAGTCTACAGAATACCTGATTAGTATTCCTCAAAACTGTAAAGGTCATTAAATATAAGAAGTCTGAAAAACTGTTACATTCAAGAAGAGCTAAAAAAGATGTGATACTTTTTGAATTGCTGTTTTCCATTAGTCTTTCTTATATTTCAAATGGATCTCTTGCCATGTATGATTTTATCAGCGTATGCACTGATTACTGGAAAATATTGGTTCAATAAATTCAATCTTCTAATTGTTGATACATTTAACTACAATTATTAAAATATTGGATTTGTCAACTAGCACCATCAATCTCATCAGAAAAACTGTTTAAGAGTTGGGAAACCGTTAAATTCATGATGACAGAAACAAGTTTTGCCGATTTTAATTTTCACTTGTTTGCTCAAGTTTTATCACTAGTAACAAATACTGCCAGTTGTTTTACTCACAGTGACAATCGTACTTCATTCATTTTCAAGAAAATGTCTGTCAAACACTGTGAGAAAATATCTACCAAATCTGAGTAACCACAGTTTGTCTGTCATTCAGTTTTCTGTAGGAAGGAAAAGAAAACCGGCTCTTTCACCTGGCACCTGGGACAACTACCCTGCATGTCACAGAGCGCGTCACCGGGGCACACTGGAGAGGGCTTTCATTACGTGTACTTCAAAAGCACATTTCAGGGACATGCCCGCAAGGTTGACACTGAACAAAATTTACCATTTTTCCTGCTTCTTCAAGAACACAAGTGGAACTGGTTTTTTGTGGGTTTTTGCTGCTGTTGGTCTTTACTATGAGTACTTGGCGACGAAGAATTTGATGTAAAGTAGGGTTTGGCAGCACTGTCTTGATTCAGTAGTTTTACCATTTTTTTAAAACTTTGTAGGATTTTATTTTTATTAATTATTCATTTTTACATTTACCACCACCAGGATTTAGCTCAGTGGCATAAGCACCTGCCTCGCAAGTGCTAGGTCATGACTCTGATCCCTGGCACCCCAAATTACATTTACCATGGGGAGTTGGTACATCCACATTAGCACATCTTAATTCTTTTTTTCCTCCTGCCCCTCCCATTCCTCCCTGCCCCCTCCAACTCTTGAGCCCTTCCCATTTGAAAATAAAGGATAAAGGATACACAGTAGGAAGTGGGGAGATCTTTTCCAAATGGAAAGGAGAACAAGATGGAGGGGGGGCGGGAAAAAGATTACCCAGGGTTCCTTTTGCACTGCTGCTGTACCTGCCACCCCAGTGAGAAGGGGGAAACGTCTGCACAGAGTTCAGACCTCTAGGACCCTTGAAAGGGTGGGTGAGCCGCGCCTTGCAAACCACCAACTTCAGTACCAGAACTCCATCCACACCCTCTGATTAAGCTAAGTTGCAATGCTAAGGTTAGGGCTAGAAAAGGAAACACAGGAGCCCCTGTCCTGTCGGAGAGACCAACTGGCTGCACTGCCTTTGGCCGCAACTCTGATACGGCAGGAATGGTGCAAGCCTTCAAGAGGACACCAGTTCCTCACAGGACAAGACGGTGAACTCAACAGTGCTGTCCTCACTGTCAGCACAGAGCGGGTTTCAGGACTGGAGCACGTCTCTTCTACGGCCGATTTCATGGTCCATAAAGATTTCAAAATTTAGCCCAGAGAATAGAAATTCATGAAGTATCTGACTGGACTTCATGGTACAATTCAAATTATATTAAGGATTTGAGGCAAAACTTGTCCAGAACATTTTTAGACATGATAGAGTAATAAAGAACACAGTAGCTGTAACCCAGACTACCAAAGAGCTCAGATTTCTCCACTGATCAAATGAGAACAACAATAGCACCTACTTATATACATATTAAATAAGCTAATATATTAAAGTTGCTTAGAATGATGACGGATGTGTGGCACTGTTAATTATTATCACATAGCTCTGTGGGGCCTTCTAACCAAGGCTGCTTCTCCTGACCGAGGGTGACGGGTGGAACTGCAGAGAAAGAGACTCCAAAGCTAGATATCAGCCCGCACACCTGGAAGCCGTGTTTGGACCGGCAAGGAAGGAGACGCACCGGGTCTTTTTTGGCTGTATACGTTGGGGATTTCCAGTTGAAGCCTCTTTTTTACCTTATTAATACACACACAGTTAAGTTTCTACCTACTACATTTCAAAGTTTATACATATGTTATTCTCTCCTTGGAAACGGCCAGGGTTCAAAAACAACCACTGCAGCCTGTCAACCCACTCACCCCCAGCCAAAGCTGTTTATCAGGATGGCGTGAGTAGTATTTCTTGGCTGGGTCTCAGACTTCAAAAGCATCCCAGAAAACCAGCTGAGGTGACCCAAAGCTGGGACCCTCTGGGACGCACCAGACACCTGCTCCTTTACCTTAGTTTTCTCTTTACTGAACACTTTTTGGCAACTATTTAGCCTGGCTCTGCTATCATTATAACTAATTAAGAGGTTTAGGCTACCACTGAAATTGAATGATTTCAAGGGTCCTCTTCATGCAAGTATTCAATATCTGAATTGCTACAATTATAAGACTGCAAAGAAATGCAAAATCATGCGAACAAGAAAATAGTCACAAATGAACTGACCACTTAACAGTTTAGCCTTTCCTTAAATATCCCTCACAGCTCAATAGTAGGAACTAACCTTCTCTTCTGGGCCAGTGCTTTTGTTATCTCTTGGAGCTCCTCTGATACAATAAACATCTCACAATTATAATACAAATACAGGGCAAATCTATCAGTGAAAAGTCACTGACAAACAAGATCTGCCCAACTTGAAGAAGCAAAACTCAACTGTATCACAAAAACTGCAAAGAAAAACAATTGTAATATTGTGAAGTAAAAGCAGATATCAGGAAACTGAATGAAATCCTTAACTGCTTTTATAAAAATGATTTCCTGTGTGACTGAAAACCAGACATGAAGTGACGGCTATAACAGCTTATCATCTAAGGCTTTTCAAAGAAAGTTATGCTAAAAGTAGAAACGTGTTGATTGTTTGTTCTAAGAACTTAGTTCATAGTTGTTATTATGATCCATATTTTTGTCAAAGGACATAAAAATGATTCATTTTTATAAATATTTTCATTTCTTTTTTTTTTTTTTTTGGTAGCAACAGAAATTTATTTCTCACAGTTCCGGAGACTAAGTCCAAGACCAAATCACTTGCAGATTCAGTGTCTGCAGGCCTGCTTCCTGCTTCACAGATGGGTGCCTAGGAAGATCCCACACTGCTGAAGGAGTGTGAGGGTCTTTCTCAGTCCACCATCTTGTTGACCTATCATTTCTAAGACGAAATTCCTAATATTTCTCAAAAAACTATGAAGATCTTGGTCCCTAAATGGCCTTTTTGTGGCTCATGCCTATAATCCCAGCACTCGGGAGGCTGAGGCAGGAAGATCATTGCAAGTTTGAGACCAGTCTGGGCTACAAAGTGAGCTCAAGGCCAGCCTGAACTTGTATTGAGACCCTGTCTAAAACAAACAAACAAACAAACACTAAATGGCCTTTTTCTGATACTAAGTCCCTTGAAATAATAAGGACACGAAGAAATACAGATGGGGGCTCAGTATCTGCTCCAAGAGCGCATCCTTGCCGCCTCCCCCAAGAACCGGGATCCAGCCCTTTCTCTGTCCTCACTGGGGGAAGCCCTTCGTCTTTTATATACACAAGATTCTTCTCCCGCAAAGCCTGGGAAACCGAAATTAAGCCAAGACAGAACGTTGCCTGGAGCTATGAGATGATTATGACCTTAGTGCTCCTGACCTGTTAGAAATCTGGACGGCCCATGTCAACCAGCATAGGGTCACTGAGATCTCTGGCATTCTCACCCTGTCAGAGGGTCCTAACTGAGCCTAAATCCCACGGATTCTGAAGAGATAAAGGAATGAAGACTGGATTCAGGTCTCTAGTTTAAAAATAACTGATTTACTCTGGCCAGAAAGAAGTAATTATCTTTTAAGAAAAGTGCACACAATGCAGTATAAATAAAATGTTCTCTTGCCCTTTACTGTAAACTCTCTTTAGTTACTTAAAAGTGAAGATAACGCAGAGCTGGGATGACCATATACGTCAAGGGAGGAATTATGTATAAAGTTCTATCTAATTTGGATTTCTCGCTATAATTACAACCAAGCCAGGTATGGCAGCACATGCCTATAATCCCAGCACTCAGGAGGCTGAGACAGGAGGATCACCTTGAGCTTGGAGGTGAGCCTGGGCTACATAATGAGTTCAGGGCCTAGACTCTATAAAGAGACCTTCTCTCTCTCTCTTTCTCTTTCTCTCTCTCTCTTTCTCTCTCTCACAAAAAAACCATACAATTCCTAAATGTACTAATAAACTGAATTAAAAATTTTTTTCAATCAGTAAATATACTAAATATCCACTGTGTACAGAGATTCCAGAACTTTGAAAGATAGAATTCATATCTATAATGAATCTGCAACTCCAGTTTTTCTTATGTGAATGTGTGTATGTGTACATGGGACATATTACGCATGATCAGGTATAGATGTGCGCATGTTAAAAATTCCCTTTCTCTGATCCTGCCCCTGGCAGGTGAGATCCTGTGGCACAGTGGTTGGGCAGTGGTGCATCCTGGCATAATTGCTATGTTCCCGTGACTTCCTTATTCCCACACACCACCCTCATCTCTAAGGTTTTTAAGCCCTTTTGTTTGACTTTTGTAAACTAGCGCTAGAAATGATTTTATTTTTGCTTCCAGCAACAGTTGAAAGCTCTCTCTGCATTTCTAATTTTGCTTTGGCGCCCTTCGAAGAGCAAATTTTGTGCCAATATCTATAAAGAGCGCATGGCAAATATAGATGAGTATTTCCCTTCATGAGGCTTTCGGTTCTGACTCTGAATGGTATTTTAGAATGTGAAACAGACAGAGAAGGAAACATGAAGCACTGCAACATCTGACAGGGCCGATGGGCCGGACGTGCCTGGTACTTACCCGCTCACACAGCTCTTCAAACGTGCAGTCGGCCACAGTCCCACAGGCTTTCTGCAGCCGCACTTCTCTGCCTTGCACTTTTAGAATCCTTGGTCTAGTTACTATGGGAACACGAACAAAGACTCAATCTTGTCTGGATAATTACTATAAAATTCATCTCTTACAGATAGGAAATGCATAGCTTGATGAATAATAGCACATGATTCAACACATAAATTAGACAAAATGCTGATACAATGACTGCCACTTGAGCGTGGCATCAACCCATATACAGCAATGGAACTTATTAATTGGTCAGTGGAGATTGGGCATTGTGTTCCAAATGTATTCTCTTTCAAGAGAAATTAACTTACGTACAATCATTTTGTTTCTGAGCCAGCTCATCAAACAACTTATCCATGACAGCCTCCACATCAGCTTCGCTTGTGCTACAGTGAAAAGAATAATAGAATATGAAATTAATAACACTTGAAGCCAACATCAAACAGCTGCCTGAGCCTGCTTAGCTTTTTGCCCATAGAAAAGAGAACAGGATGTTATGTTCTAAATACAAACATTAGATTTAGAACACACTTAAAAGCAGAGAATATTCACTCTCAGGTAGACGATTCGGCCTTATTTGCACACACTGAAAGACTTCTGTGCTTCTGGCTGTTTCCAGTAATGAGATGATACAAGCAGAGTAAATCCATTAATACTATGTGTACACAATGAGAAGAAAGCCTCTGGCTCTCTCTTGCATGCAAAACAAGAGCAAATAGACAAGGCAGTCAAGCATCCAGCAGAGTACCCTTTGAAATCTACTGAGAGAGTACACCGAAATTAAACATTGAAGCCGCTGTAAAAAAAAAAAAGAAAAGAAAAATCAAGTCAAGCTGCTGACTGAGAAGATCAAATATCTAGAATTAAATTACTAGCTTGGAAACACCAACTTGATCTGCACATCAATACCTTTATCAGACTTCTAGTGTAAGGACAATTACAAACCACACCATTTTTTGTTGGAAATTCCAGAAAACTCTTTCTGTCGTACTCATCATCACAGCTGCCATGAAGTCGGTCTCTTCACAATCTTTTGTATTCTAATTAGAAGTCACCATATGGTTTAGGGAACACATGTATAGAAATGTGATAATGCTATGGCCTTTTTGCCTCTCACTGTTTTTCAAGAGAGGTTGATAAATTAACATTCAATAAAATAGAATAACTGGTAGAAGAAACACTGTTCAAAGAAAGCGTCAAGTGCAAATGGAACTTTACTCCAAGTCTACATAAAAACTTACACAGAATGACCTGCCAATATGTTCAATTTTGCCATACAATTCATTCTTAACTAGTTGTGGAAGGAACAGAACTAAATTCTAAACCATCCACCTTCATAAGGTCTTACTGCAAATTAACACAACAGATTTTTCTGTAGATTAAGTTTTAACTAAATAAAACCATTTTCCTTTGAGGTAACTATCAGCCATTTAACACTCAAGCAACTAATTCTTCACTTGTGCTACAGCAAGTGCCTTAAAAACTCAACAAAGCATGTGGTCATTGGGAAGGGTTTGGAATGGTCACATTCATCTCAGATTTGCAATGGTTCACTTTGTAAGAGAAATACTACTGCCTTTGGTGACGCCTTGGAAGACATTTGAATAAAACCACATTAAAATAACTAGATGATACTACAGAGTGATAATAGAGACCAAAACCAAACTTAAAGGTATAGAGAAATCACAGCAATCAATGTAAATGTCCGTGTTCCCACCAACCTCATGTATGCTACACATCACCCTCGAGAATTCACTTGGAACAATCATTATCTTTCAGTATAGGTGCACACAAGCACAAGTGTTACAGAAATCATCTACTTTCTAAGGGATACAAAAAGGAGAGAACAGGGCTTTGAGTGAGTGTAGTGGTAGAGTACCAGGGTTCAATCAGCACAGGAGAAAAAAATAAGAGAAGGAGAAAGAGAGAGGGAAGGAGGGAGGGAGGGAAAGGAGAAGGAGGGGAGAAGAGGGGGACAGAGAGAGAGAGATGCCAGGCATCCAGGAGGTGCACTGGCTTTGAGAACGTCAGCTTCTCCCTAGGCTAGGCACGCTGGCATTTTTACTCACTAGACAGGGAGATCTGAATTCTGAAAAATAACCCAGACAGGAAAGCTAAGTCTCCAGAGCAAATCTGGCAAATACATGATTGCTTCCTAGCTTCCTTGGTGATGATTTCTTTCCTACCCCGTCCCGTGCTCCAGTGTAACACATTATCGGCACGTGGCTCAGCACACTATATTCAGACTACATCCTCTAAGTCACCTGCGAAAGGACTGTATGTAATGTCACACGCAGTGAAATTATATATGAAATACAAAATTATTTTTATTATAACAGTGTCATAAGGATGCTAGTAACCAGTATAAACATATACTCAGAAGTTATAAAATACAAAAATATGTTGGTGTTAAGTAGCCTAAAAATAAAAGCACTTTATAAAAGCTTTATAAAATGCAACTTACAATTGTTATCGTGTAAACCAGCTTGGATTTGGCTCGGGGATTAAATTCTACTGAGCTGGGTGGGAACAGGAGCCTCCTTCACACACAGTTTCAAAAAGCAGGCGTGGCTAGTGCATGCGCTTGTCTGTTTTTTTTTTTTAGATGTATCTAAATTGATAGAAATAAATAAGGATGCTGCAGAAGAAATTCTTACCAGAAATGTATATAAGAAAAATTCCACAATAAATAGCTTGTGAGAAAACACTAGCTTCTCACACTCCACGCAGACTTCAGGTTCTCCTACTGAAGAAGACGGGACTTAATCATTATCACTATTTAGTTACTTATTACAGCGCTGGAGAATGACTCAGGGCCTTGCCCACAGGAGGCAAGTCCTCTAGCACTGAGCTCCATCCCCAGTCCAGGCTTCGTTATCACTTTTAAGGATGAGAAGTAAAGAGAAAAGTTTAAAATTGCCAGCCTATCCTAGGCTTAAAAGTTTGAATTATATTTAAATGCATCTCATACTTGGCATAAATATCTGCAAGTCTTTTTTTTTCTTTTTTCTTTTTGAGACGGGGTCTCGCTATCCAGCTCAGGCTGGGATTAAGCTCACTTTGTAGCTCAGGCTGGTCTCAAGCTTGCAACAATTGTCCTGCCTCAGCCTCCCAAGTGCTTGGATTACAGGCATGCGCCACCATTCCTGGCTAAGTCTTTTGTATTTCTAGTACAATTTCTAGATGATTCTAAACTATTCATTATCACACAGAGAATAACAAATGTTATCATTTATTGAATAACTATTATGTAGCTATTAATTTACCTACACCATCCCCACCTTAGATTATATAATTTTCTTATTTTTACAGCAGGGAATGTTGAGATGCAGAGAATTAAGTCATTAAATCTGAGTACATAAAAATACGATTTTACAAATAACAAGATATTAAAGTAAAAATGGCAATATTTTTAAATAGGGCAATATTAAACTGAAACAGTAACAAGCACAAAGTAGAATCATGGGATGTCATTCTTCTAGCCAAACTGGTAGAGATAAGGAAAAAGGACCAAATACCACATACAAGCCTAGGTGTGGTGGAAAAAAGGTACTCTGACGACTGCTAGGAGGAGCAGAAAACTGAAGCATGTTCAGGGTAGCCATGTAAGCTGTAGGGAAAGCACTAAAAACATGCACACTGTAACACCCAGGCTTTAGTGCACAGCAATTTCACCCTCCGAAAGGAGAGAGTAGCTGAGTGTGGCGCGCTGTCTGTAACCCCTGCACTTGGGAGGGTGAGGCAAGAGAATCGCCATGAGTTCGAGTCCAGCCTGAATTACACAGTGAGACCCAGCCTCAGAGAACAAAATAATGATAATGGTTTTCACAAAGAAGAAATGAGGTTAACCACCAAAGAAAGGTCACTATGACACTCCTTCTCGCATCACAAACTGCGTCAAGCACCTTGGAATATGCCTATACAGTGGACTACTGTGCAGTTTTTGAGCCCATCTTTTCCTTTCCTGTCGGCGACAGTGAAGGTGCTGATGGTAGAAGTGCTAAGTGAACCCGGCTTTCTAAGAAGAACTGCCAGTCAGCCAAGAATGGTCTGGACCCCCGCCCTTTTCACAGGAGAACCAGTCCCTCTCCGATCGTGACCCTCTACCACTGTCCCCAGTTCTTCCCCACAACCCCAGGGCTTACAAGGAGGGGAACCAGCATTTGTGACAAGAGCCTTTTCCTCCTTTCCCATTTTTGTTGAGATGATCACCTTCCCCAAAGACGAGTGACGGGGCGAGGGTTTTCTAAGAGTATCACCTGGAGATGGGGCAGTGGTTCACACCTATAGCTCCAGCACTGAGAGGCTGAGGTGGGAAGATCGTAAGTTCAACTCAGCAACTTAGTGAGAGCCTGTCCCCCCAAAACAAAACGAAACAAACCAAACAGAAAAAGGGCTGGGGATATAGCTGAACGTGAAAGTCCTGGGTTCAATCCCCAGTACCAATGAGACAGGAAGAGAGACAGGCAGGCAGGCAGACAGACAGACAGACAGAGAATATGAATGAGAATGAAGGGACCCTAGAAGCAGTAAAGCTGGTGTTATTTTCCTTAGTTAGATGAGCGGGACTTTAGTAGATTAAGAAATGAGAAGACTGGAGGTGGGGTGCTGAGCTAAAATAAAGCAAGCCAGTTCCCACCAAAGGTCTCTGCAAAGGTTTGGCACTACCAGAGGCACCGGTGAGGGGTCAGGCTGGAAGTGGGGATGTTGTTGGAAAATCAGACAAGAGCAGGCCCCTAGATTCACCCCCTCCACCTGGGCAGACACTAGGCAGCACTCTTACCCCTCGTCCACATCCTCAGCTCTTTTGAAAAATGTTGACTTTTTAGACTGGATCCTGGTAAACTGCTCAGGCTGTCCTCAAACTTACGATCCTCCTGCCTCAGTTTCCTTTGTAGCTGGGATCACAAGCATGTGCCACCACACTGAGCTACCAGCAGGGGAAAATCTTTTTTAAAAATTTTTTTATTAATATATGTTTGTAGTACTTAAGTGATTACCTCCATCATGGGGAGTTGGAACATGTACAGAATTATTTTTAGAGACAACTAGATCACATTTCTGGTCTACCTTGGGCATTCTCTTGCTCTGCAGGTAACCATTTATAAAACTATGATTTCTACCGTTTTCCCCCCAGGACTGGGGATAGAATTCAGAGATGCCCTGAGGTGACTGAGCTACATACACTAAACCACATCCCAATCTATTTGTTGGTTTGTTTACTATTTATGCTCTTGCTATGTAGTCCTTAAACTCAGTGTGTAACCCAGACTGGCCTTGAGTTTACAATCCTATTGCCTCAGTGTCTGGAGTGCTGGGGTGCTAAGTGTGTACTGCCATATCCAGTTCTGACTTTCCTTGTTTTCTTTTCTTTTCTTTAGTACCAGGGATCGAACTCACAACCTCACACTTGCCAGGCAGGCACTTACACCACTGAGCTAAATCCCCTCCATCTTATTTTTTATTTTGAGATTGGATCTCGTCAAGCTGCCTAGGCTGACTGTGAATTTACATTCTCCTACCTCAGCCTACCTAGTAACTGGGATTATAGGTATGCATACTTCAGTTTTTAAAACTCCAAGCAAATATATCTATTTTCACACCCTCCTCTTGCCTGTCAGATAAAAGGTGGTATACCACTCTACATACTTCTATCCCTGAGTGTTTTTCACTTAATATATATGGGAGAGATAAGCATAAGGAATTTTATTATCCAAAGGATATAAAGAACTCTGAAGTATATTTGTGTGTGCAAACATGGAAATAAACATTAAAACTGCAGAGAAGCAGGGGAAATTTTAACAAGAAAGGCAGCACTGGACAAGAAAGAGAAATAACAGGATTACATTCATGCTTGTAATTCTGGCTCCTCAGGAGACGCCAGCAGAAGAGCTTTCAGAGGCCAGCCTGGTCAACACAGTGAGAACTTGTTTAAATAAAAATTTTAAAAGGACTTAAGAGTGTCACTCAATGGCAGAGTGGCACATGAGACCCTGGGCTCAGTTTCTAGTATTAGCCCCTCCAAAAGTAAGAAGGGTGATATCATAGTGAAATCCTCCATCTTATACAGCGCAGTTAACATCCTCTGCCTCTTCAGTGTGCATAAGCTTCTGTGCTAGGAAAGAGACTGAGGTACTGCACTGGGCTCCTCTAATGAAAAATCCGGCCAGCCTCCTTACTATCATGTTCCAACGAAGCCCATCAATCAACACAGAACTTCTAATCAGCTTCTTAATATTTCATTCTTTAGGAGTAAGGGATGTCATGAATGGACAACCAAGTTATTCCCAGGTGTTGAAGGAATGCCTCTAGGATGAAAGACAAAGACCAAAATAAAGAAATAGGGAAAGCATCTTGGAGGAAGCAAAGAAAAAATGTAGAGCAAAAAGGGCTATATACGCTAAAATGCTAGAGAAAAGATACTGAATACATAAAACAAGGATATTAGGATCAAAACAATGACCGGGGCATAAGAAAGGGCTCTCAATATGACTGCTAAATAAATGCTTTGGGGAAAGAATCAGAAGAAAAAGTTGAGGTAATTTTTCAGAATACAGTAAGAAAATCTTTAAAAATGGAAGGAAGATAAAATAAAACTGGAAGATCAACTCAGAAAATCAATTTAGAAAATCAACATCTAACCAGAAGGAAAAGACAATTTAAGTTTTATAGAACTGAAGGCTATGACTAAGGTGGCAGGGCCCAACAAATCCTGGTACAAATAATGGAAGAGGAAAAGCGGAAGGAAGGAAGGAAAGAAGGAAGGAAGGAAGGAAGGAGAGAAGGAAGGAGAGAAGGAAAGGAAGGAAGGAGGGACAAAGGATGGAAAATCCATTTCAAGGTACATTAACAGGCAATTTCAGGAAACCTAAATGCTTCAAAAGAAAAAAAAATCAGGTCAATTATAAAAGATCAAGAAACTGATTCAAATCAAACTTTCTAACAACAATAAAGGAAACTTGAAGATGATGGTAGATTATTGAAAATATTCTTGTCAAAGTGTTAGACAAGTAAAATAAAGACATTTTTAGGTGTACGCCAGCAACACACAGAACGTTTCACTGGTTTACAACCCTGCCAAGAACTAGCATTTTCATGTCTTTCCATTTGAGTGATTATTGTGACATTGGAAATAATATCAATTATAAGTTGTTTCAAATTATTTCAGATATGGATAGAGCATAATATTCAAGCATAATTTAATTAAGAGACTGTTTATCCAGAAACATTTTTAATAAAATGTCATAATATACATAGAATTTAAAAATTCATTCTTCTGCTGGGTGTGGTGGCACACATCTATAATTTTAGCACTCAGGAAACTGTGGAAGGAGGATCACCTATTCAGAAAAACGTGCAAAAAGTACTCCAAGATATAGATCATGCAAAAATAAAAGTGATTACAACTAAACTCAGTGGGGAAAGGAAGGAAGGGAAAAGGAAAAAAAAATAAGACAGTTAAACTGCAAGCTTCTGTTAGTTCATTGAAAAGAAAAGTCTGTACTAAAATCTTTTGGAGAAATTTTTATGTCCATATTTTGTGCTCTGAGTACTTTGAAGATAACAATATGCAAGGTATTAATTATTAGTATTCTCCTATTATTGTTTTGAAATTTTGTTTTACTTTTTTCTTTTCTATTTTAAAGAGAAAAAAACACAAAAATCAAGAAGCAAGCAAGCAAACAAACCAACGAACAAAAACAACACGATTTAGCTCAGTGGCATAAGCGCCTGCCTAGCAAGTGCGATGTCATGAGTTCAATCCCTGGTACCAAAAAAGAAAAAAAAGAAAGAAAGAAAGCAAAAAAATGCAAAATGACAACAACAACAAAAAACAATAGCAATATAGAATTTCAAAGCAAGATGATAGGAATTTAACAATGGTTGTTATACTGCATATTGTTATCTTCAAAATAGTTGCTCAGGTTACCAGATACAGGCATACAAAACTGATCAAACCATATAATTTCCCTGAGCAGTTTCTTGCCCTTTTATTATATCTATTGCTAACTTTTGGATCTTATTTACTGTTTCAGTTTCTTACACCAGCAAGACAATAAAGTGTTTACACAAGCAAGTCTGATTTATTTCACTTATGAGTATGATTTCTAGTTCCATTTGCCTATAAAAGTCTCGAGTTTGTCATTCTTTATGGCTGAGTAGTACTCCACTGTATAAAAATACCATGTCATTTTTATCCATTCCTCAGTTGATGGGCATTTAGGCTGTTTCCAAGATCTAGCTGTTACAAATTGTGCTGCTATAAACATGGATGCACATATATCTCTGTGGTAGATATTTTTATTTCTTTTGCAAAAATCCCCAGAAAGAGAATCGCTGGGTTGAATAGAACCTGTTTTACTTTTTTCCCCATAAAATACAAAAAATTAAACTCAATTATAAACATAACTGAAATACATTCCAGCCTCACCAGTAAAACTTGAGGACATGCCTATATAATAGTTAATGCTGACCGTCAATTTGATGGATAAACACCTGGGGAATGTGTGTGTGAAGGTCTTTTTTTTTTTTTTTTTCTTTTGTACCAGGGATCAAACTCACGCTCAACAGGCAGGCGCTTGTGCTGCTGAGCTAAATCCCGGGCCATGTGTGAGGAGCTCTCCAGAGAGGACTGGCAGGTCGGGCAGCAAGCCAATCGCGGGGAGCCCTGCCCTAACTGTGAGTAGTACCATCCAATAGGGTGGGAGCCCAAATGGAGCAAACACAGAATGAGGAAGAAGAGCCGCTGGCAGAGGCTCTGTGGCTCCTTTTTCTCGCAAGCCACTTTCTGGCCAGTACGAGGCGATCGGCTTTCTCCCAGCATGCTCTTCTGCCACGGTGTTCCTGCCTGGCCGCAAGCCTAAAGCAACAAGGCCACGGAGCGGCCTGGAACCTCTAAAACTGTGACCTCTTTTAAGTTGATAAACTCAGGTATTTGCCACGGAGCAAAAAGCTAGCACATCTGGTAATCAAAAATAGTTGTAGGGAAAGGTCACAGCACGGAGAGGGCACCAGAGTTAAAAGATTTTTTTTCCCCTAGTGTCAAAAAGGAGCAAAATCCAGAGCTTTCTTTTGTGGCTGTAAGAATACAAATGTTACACAGCGTGGCAGGGAACACCCTGCTCGGCCTTGTGCGGTTCCATTTTAACCACAAAGAAACATATCTTAAGGGAGGCTGAGGGGCAGCATCAAAATGATCAGGAGGAAATAAAGAAATTAGGCTAAATGGTATGGAGATTATTTCCTTTTCTCTTACAAGGGGAGACAGAAAATGAGCAGGGAAAAGGATTTTAAGTGGAATCAAACAGCTCAACTGTAGGTAAAAGCTCATTGCTGGGATGCCAGTATATATCCAGAGCGGTAAGATACAGAAAAGAAAAACCTGTGTACAGTTAAAAGTTCCCATAGCAAAAGAAAGTTATTTCTGATGAGGAAGTGAAGTCACTCTTTTAAAAAAAAATTTTTTTTTGAGGGGTTGAGGGTTGTCAGGGCAAAACCGAAATTCTTTTCTTTTGTTCTGCAGTGCCCTGGTAAAACCCACCGCTACACTGCCTCTGCCTCCTTTTGTTAAGCTCAGAAACTGTGATAGAAGAGCAGGCTTCTGTTTTCTGCAGAGCAGTACTACTGTGTCTTTAAGTCAGAAAGGCCCTGGAATCAACCACTGTTTCGTTGCCAGGAAATTTGGCATCAACTCCTACAGGAATCCTGTGAGTACTGTATCCTGGATTAAAAGCCTGATTGCTTTGGGAGTATGAGAATCATGATTTATTTCTCCATATTAAATCAGTAAACAGAGAAGAAAGTAATCAGTCATTTCAATTTTCAGCAAAGTTTCTACAGCTGAAATCAGGTATGCAATGTAAAACTTAAGACTCAAAGAAATAGAACATGTCAAAGGAGACCTTATTACTGCTGAATCATTTAAAATTCTCAAGGAAAATTCCAAAACACTCGAAGATTCCCAGAAGAGGGTCATGCGTGAATTTAAATGGAAATTAATTTCTTCAAGAACCTCCCACTTCCTTAGGGCTGACTCAAGGGAACAGAATGCTACCCACACTTTAGCCCTTTAGCCCTTTTCAAAAATCACAGCTTGTTAAGGTATCAACAAGTAGAATAGGGTTGGTTTTTCTTAGTCCGTCTCTCTCCATGTTCTCTATTCCAGAGAGCCAGTTGATTCGAGAGAGACATTTCCCCTTCCTCTGAGAGTCTCGGGCAAACTTCCCTGGCAGAGAGCCTTCTCCCTGCACGGACTCCTTGTGCATTCATGCTGTATGGCTCTTCGCCTCACACAAACAAGACCTGGGGTTGGAGGCAGGTCTAAAATTAAGTTGGTCTATGTTTGCCTTAGTATAAAACAGACCTGGTTGCATTTCAAGCCCTGTAGGTTTGTTTTACATAATGGAGTCAGTGATAAGAATGGATTTTGTCCTACTATTTATCTTCTCAATCACTCAAAGGCTTAATTGACTGTTCAAAGATCCATTTCAAAATCTAAATTTCCCACCCTTCTCAATCACCTGGAGCATAAGTTACCTGGTTCCATTAATCTTGACCTGTATATAATACAGAATGTGGGATCTAGTACCTTTAGCTCTCAAATTCCAGACCTTTACCTCCTCTTCTTGGCGACAAACCCCATATAAAATGTCTCTCATAATCCTGGGGTTTCCCCAACATAAATCAGTGGTATATCATGCAGAAATGCAACTAGATAAATCTGAAAAGATTTCTTTTCCATAAAATTTCAAAAAGGCTATTTTGATCAAAGATTTTTAAAAAACAATACAGATAAAACAGACATTGAAGAATAAGAAAGAGAGAGGAAGGAATTTTAATAGCTAAAAAAGGCACATAGCAAGTAACAAAAGACCTAAGACTTTTGCCAGATCCATTTTCCTGTATGCTGGAGATTGACCTTTAGTTATAACTGATCTATTTGAAGATGAAATAACAAGGGGATAAGAATTCAAAGGAAATCAAAAACCTTTCTTTAGTATTTTTATAAGCATACATATTATCCACTAACATAAATATTGTATGCCTACACAAAGTTATTCATTCTTTAGTACATGAATATGGCCATATTCTTGGATACTTCTGTTAGTTTGCTTAGCTGGAGATGAATGGCCAGATCTATGAGACAGCAGGACTGCGCAGCCTGCTGGAAAACAACCTATTGTCAAATTACACTCCAATAAATAAATAGAAAATAAGAGGTGTGGGACACACTAATAAAACCTGATGTTGAAGTCTAACCAAGGTGAACTTCTTTGCATGCTGTAACATCTTCTATGCAGTGTTTCAAATAGTTTTAAACACTTGAAACTAATTTTTAATTTAGTAGTCCTTCAGTTAATGCAATATTAATGAATAATATTTAAGTATGCATCTAAATTACGTCAAATAGGGCAGTTTTGCAGTTTTAACAAATACAATTTTTTTAAAAAACAACCTGCCTGAATATGCTGTGCAGGATGTAAAGCAAAAGATTATTCTGGTTTATAACATGCAGCTATATATTTTCAGTAAAGATACTCTTATTCATGAAGTATCAATAGATTAGGGTGAAAGGGGACATTAACCTTATAGAAATAAAAAGAGTAACAAGGGTATACAAATGAACTGCTTTAATCTGAAAATCTAGATAGGGTGCTCCAATAAAAAGATTTATACAAATATTCCAAAACTGAAAAAACTCTAAAATATGAAACACTTCTGTCCTGCACAATTTGGATCAGGGATATATACAACCTGTACTACAAATAGCTATGCACCAACAAAATAGATAACATAGATGCAACAATAAATTCCTAGAAAGACAACTCCTGAAACTAAAGAAAGAAAAACGTTTATATAGAACCAGTGGGAACACTTCCAAACTCGTTCTGTGAGGCCCATATTATGCAGACAGCAAAATCGGCTAAAGACATCAACAGAAAACTACTGAGCTCTTCTTCTTATGAATATAAACACAAAAATCCTCAACAAAAACCTTGAAAACCAAACCTCGCAATAAATAAAAGGGATTATACACCATGACAGTTATGGTTTAGATCTTAAACGTACTCCGAAGGCCCACGTATTGAAGGTTCCTGGCCCATGGCAGTATTGGAGGTGGTGGAATCTTTAGGAGGCAGAGCCCGGGGAAAGGGAGTTAGACCACTAGGAGCACACTAGGGATGACATATATCAAAGAGACCCAGCAGGTCTCTCCTTGCTCTCTATCTGCACCCTGAAGAGCAGCTTTGTCTGCCATGTACTCCCCACATAGCATTCTGTCTTGCCATGGGCCCCAAAGCAGCAGAGACAGTGTCCGTGGAATGACACCATGAGCAAAAATTAATCTGTCCTCTTTTAAGCTGTTTATCTCAGGGATTTTGTCACAGCTATAGAAAGGAGACTAACACAGTGACCTACTAATGTTTATCCCAGAAATGCAAGGTTAATTGAAAATTCACTAGGTAAAATATACTGTATCAATAATGTAATGGACAAAAATCACACAATCATCTCAATAGACACAGAAAATCCATTTCACAAGATCTCAATGCTCTTTTATAATGAAGACATCAGCAAACTGAGGATAAAAATGCCCTTGATAAAGGACATCTGTGAAAAACCAACAGATAACACTATAATTAATGGTGAAACATCAAGTTGTTCTAAGGTCAGAAACAAAATAAGGCTATCTACTGCTAGCATTTCTGTTTAGTAGTCTACTGGAACTACCAGATAAAAAATAGAAGTTACTGAGCTTTGGAAGAAAAAAGCAAAGTGTATTTGCAGATGACTTAGCTTGTATGTAGAAAATCCTAAGAAATCTACTAAGAAACTAATCAGTTCAGGACAGTTGCAAGTTTATAAGATCAACACGAAAAACTCAGTTGTATTTATATAGTAGTAATGAAGAAACCAAAAATGAAATTAAGAAAATAACTTCATTTATACTGGCACAAAAAGAATAAAACATTAAGAAATGAATTTAACAAAGAATTGCAGAATATATACATTGAAAACACAAAACAATGCTAAGAGATTTAAAAGGAGTAAAATAAATTGAAAGACATCTTTATGGATTGAATTGTGCCCTCCAAAAGAATATGTTGAAGTCCTAACCCTAAGTACCTGTGACTATGTCTGTATACTCTCATGATATCATTTTTAAAATTTTTTATTGCTACATTTTAAATATATATAATGATCACATTCATCATAGAGAATTTGTACCTGTACATGATATAACTGGATTCCCCTATGCTCCTTTCAACCCCTCCTTCCCTGCCTATTTACAAAAGCTTTGTTTCAATTTTTCCTTCTTTTCTCATATTTTTAATTTTCCCTTTCCTCTTCCCCCTCCTTTGTGCTGTGCCCCATTTGAACATTTTCTTCCTATTTCACAATTCTAATTATACAATTTGGCCCATATGTACACTTTTTGCTTCTCACACCAGAGAAACAATGTGGTATTTACACATGTGCATCCAATTTATTTGACTTACGCAGTATGGTCTCAAGATGCATCCATTTACCCAGAAATGTCTCAAGCTTATCCTTCTTTATGACAGAGTAGAACCCCATTCTATAAAAAATCACATCTTTATCCATTCACCAGTTGATGGGCATTTGGTCTGTTTGCAAGACTTGGCTATTAAAAACCGCACCACTATAAATGTGAGTGTGCATATATCACTGCGGTATGATGCTTTGAATTCTTTTGAGACGATATCCAGAAGTGGAATAGAAACCTCTAGTCCTAGTTGTTTGAGGAATCTCCACAGTGATTTCGAGAGTGGTTGTGCCAGTCTACACTCCCACCAACAGTGTCGAGAAGGGGTCCTTTTTGCCCACAACTATATCAGCACTTGTTATTGGTTGATTTCTTGATAACAGCCATTCTTCCTGGGGTGAGATGGAATCTCAGCAGTCTTAATTTGCATCTCTTGAATGACCAGTGATGCTGAACATTTTTTCCTATATTTATTTGCTGTTTGTATTTTTTCATCTGAGAAATGTGTATTCATCTCAGATGCCCATTTTTGGATTGGGTCTTTAAGTCTAGGAGGACTGATTTTTTTTTGAGTTCTTTGTTTGTTCTCAATAGTAATCCTTTGTCTGAGGAACAACTGGCAAACATTTTCTCCTACATTGTAGGTCGTCTCTTGACTTCTTGGTTTCTCTTGCTGTGTAAAAGCTTTTTAATAAAATGAAAGCCTAGTTGTTGATTCTTTGTGATAGTTCCTGTGTGATTAGAGTTTTGTTCAAGTCTTTGCCTACACCAGTGTCTTCAAGAGTTCTATCTTTTCTTCAAACAGACTTAGTGTTCTGTTTTAATGTTTAGATTTTTTGATCCACTTCGATTTTAGCTTAGCGTATGATGAAAGATATGGGTCCAACTTTAATCTTTGGCATGTGCAGAGCCAGTTTTCCCAGCATTTATGAAAGAGGCTGTCTTTCTTCCAGGGAACATGTTTCACACCTTTGTCAAATACAAGATGACTAAGTAAGTCTGGAATTGTTTTTGCATCTTCTAATCTATTCCACTGATCCTTGGGTCTGCCTTGTGTGTGTGTGTGTGTGTGTGTGTGTGAGTGTATGTGTGAAAGGTGTTGTTTTCCTAATTCTCTCTCAGTGAGTCTGTTATTTGTGTATAGGGATGCTATTGACTTTTAAGTGTTGGCTTTGTATCCAGCTACACTACTAAATTCGGCTATTAAATCTAGAAGTCTTTTGGTGGAGTTTTTGGGGTCTTCTATTTAGAGTATCATGTCATTCACAAATAGTGATAATTTAACTTCTTCTTTTCCTATTGTTATTCCTTTTATTTCTTTCTCTTGCCTAATTGCTCTGGCTAAAGTTTCTGGCACTAATTGAATATGAGTGGTAACAGTGGACATCCTGGTCTTATCCCTGATTTTAGAATGAAAGCTTTCAATTTTTGTCTATTCAGTGTGACATTAGCTATTGGTTTGTCATAGGTGGTTTACAAAGATCATCTGTTTCAGTTTTCTGTAGTCTTCATCGTGAATGGATGATGGACTTTGTCAAAAGCTTTGTTTGCATCTATTGAAATGATCATATGGTTTCTGTCACTGATTTGTTAATATGGTGTGTTACATTTATTGATTTGCATGTGTTGAACCATCCCTGCATTCCTGGGATGAATTCTACTTGGCCATGGCATGTAATCCTGATGATTTGTTGCATTCTGTTTACCAGTGTCTTACTGAGGATTTTTGCATCTATGCTCACTAGGGAGATAGGCTTGTAGTTCTCTTTCTAATTGAGTACTTCTCTGGTTTGGGTATCAGAGTAATAGTTGCTTCTAGGAATGAATTAGGGAGTATTTCTTCCCTTTCAATTTCATTAAAGAGTTTGAGAAATAGTTGTATTAGGTCTTCTCTAAATTTCTTGTAGAATTCAGCAGTAAATTTGTCAGGGCCTGGGCTTTTATTTGCTGGTAGGCTTTTAATTACATCTTTAATTTCACTGATTAATATTGGTTTATTTAGAATTTTTATATCTTCTTGATTCAGCTTTGGTAATTCATATGTCTCTAGGAATCTGTCCATTTCTTCATTTTCCATTTTATTAAAATATAAGTGCTCAAAATAGGTACACTCTGTCAGCTGGGTGTTACAAGATGACCCTCAGCCAATCCATCACAAACATCAAATTGTTTATTTGAGCTCACTCTATTTCCTGACATGATCTTTTGCATGGTTTTGAGTCTTTTCTTTCCTTTTGAGAAGGTTGGCTACAGGTTTGTCAATTTTATTTAATCTTTCAAAGAACCAGCTCCTTGGTTCATTGATTCTTTGTATCATTTTCTTAGTTTCCATTGCATTAATTTCTGCTCAGATCTTTATAATTTCCTCCCTTGCATGAGATTTGACCTTGACCTGCTCTTCTTTTACTAGAAGCTTGAGATTCAACATTGTTGTAGTCAGGGTTTACAGGGGAATAGATTTAATACAGGACACATAATTTATAGGATTATTTTATAATATTCACCCAAAGAGTTAAATGCAAAAGAGTGAAGAAGACCTTTCCACACACTAGAGACCCAAAGAATCTGGCTGAGGGTGTGGATCCCACAGCAGTGTTCTGCACAAGTCCAGCTGAAGACCTAGAGCCCACAGCGATGTGTTACGAAAGTCTGTATCAAGGATCTGCCCTGGGAAGGACAAAGGTCAATGATGGAAGCTAGAATGTCTGCATCAGGGGGATGAAGCAGTGGAGACAGAAAGCAACACTCAAGGTAAGGACTCAAGGTAAGAGCTCCATCAAAGAGAATCATAGCCATCCTCAGTGACAGAGAGGACCCAGACTCCTCCAACAATGAGAAGAGCTGAGTTCATATCAGGAAAACCAGCGGAACAAGTTTCTCCAAGAGAATCAACTGCACACCATCTTCCTGTCCCATTTCTTTTTTTATGCTGTTGGCGACGGTCCTCAGGTGGGCCTTCAACACACAGCACCACACTACTCGGTTCAGCTGGGTGTTACAAGTTGACCATCAGTCAACCCACCGTAAGTACTAAGTTGTTTATTTGCGCTTGCTTTATTTTCCTGATATGGCTATTCACAGCTATTAATTTCCCTCTTAGCACTGCTTTCACTGCATTCCATAAGTTCCAGTATGTTGTATTGGCTTTGTCAGTTAGCTGTAGAAATTGTCTATTTGTTTTTTAATTTCATCTGTGACCCAATGATTATTCAGGAGGGTGTTATTTAGTTTTCATGTGTTTATGAAGTTCTTTTTTTTTTATAATTTTATTTAAAGAGAAAAAAAACAAAACAAAACAGAATAAAGGGTAGCAACAATACAGTATTCCAAGGAAAAAAGGAAAACAACAACAACAAAAAAACCTAAAAAAATTATTGCTTGACAAATTACATACTGACTTCTTGGAAATAGTTGTTCAATTTACAAAGTTAAAACATGTAAAGTACACATTCAAACGGTGAGACTGTCAACAGTTCTGCTCCACAATCTGACAAAAACAGCAATATGGTCATCCATCTTGCCCATGCAAATATACATGCAATTATATCAAAAGGGTAAAATTAAACACAATAAAACAGAACAAAGCGAATCACAAGAAAGCAATGCAAGAGACATAAATTTCAAAACTAGACAATCAGAGATATTCATTCTCTATCATATTGACTCTTGTTTTGGTCCAAATAGTTGTCCATATTGTCACATACAGGGAATTCACATGAAACAACCTTGTATGGAATTGATCTGAGCAGGATGAGGAGGGCATTTCAAGTCTTCAAGACCAGACATTAGGGAAGCCAAGAATGGCTGTCATAGTGTCTCTCATTCTTCTCAAAACAGCTGTCCATAC
>PVJX010022429.1:0-30709 GCA_004027295.1 Dolichotis patagonum
TTTTTTAATATACAATGGAATACTACTCTGCCACACAGAAATATAAACTCAAATCATTTGTAGGAAAATGGATCCTTCTCAAGACCATAATCTTAAGTGAAATAAATTGTACACACAAGTTTAAATATCACATTGTTTTTCTTGTGTGAGAAACTCAAATGGTAAATAAAAAGCATAATAGAGGATAGATATTAGGAAGTAGGAAGAACATGTTAAAGTGGAAAGTGGAACAAGAGAGGGGAAGAAAGGGAAAAGGACAAAAAAGAATGGAAGGAAAAAATGAAAAACAAAGTTTCTGTAAATGGAGAACAGAAGAAGGGTTGAATGGAGTGGAAGAAAATAGAGAAAAAAGAATTGAGATATATTATGTACAGGTACAAATTCCCTATAATGAATGTGATTGGTATGTACTAACATGTCATATATGTACTAAAATAATAAAGTTTAAATTTTTTAAAAGAAGAAAAGAAGAGCTGTAGTTGTGGAAGAACATGGCTACCACCAGATGCTCAGCCAAAACAGAGACAATGGCATAAATACACCCTTATATCTTTTCTTTCTTGCTGCTTTTGTGAAAACTCCAAATATCTAAACACAAATAGAAACCATCTAAAGAAAGTTCAGGTGATATTTTCCAAACATTCTGGGCTATAGGAAGTACAGGGAAGTGAGGAAACTTTAAATGACAGGGAAGGCAAACAGAAAACCAAGAAAGCCTACCTACCTGCTTTGCCACTCAGCATTTATTATTGCTATTTGCTCAGATGAACAGAAGCTCATCTCCTACACATAACAACCACAGTGTTGTCCTTAACTTCAGTCATGATTTTGCAAGTTCTCTCCTTTATTAGACTTTAGACTTAGGCTTCTGTGTCCTTACCAGAGTCAATTTTACCAAAAACACTGTAAAAACAGTTTAAAGAATATACCCTAATACTGCCTTGCATATTTGATTACCTTCAGTATCTGATCAAATTCTTCAACCCCATCATCTCTCAGATGATACCGGATCATTCTGCATACTTTCAGCAAAAATTCTTTTAGGTCAGCTTGGCAAGTATTCGTTTTCTCCATGGAGTAATTTCCCATCCACTAACTGCCCCAATATTTGCTCCTTCACATAAACCTCCACTTGTCCTGGGTGTATCTGGAATTGAATTCAGTTCTATTATGAGATCTTTTCACTGTTATTTCAATAGTTCCTGGATAAAAACATTATCATTTTACTTATTGTCTCTGGTTTTCCATAAGCCTCATTTTCCACCTGTCTTAGTTACTTCTCTCAATACTGAGACAAGATATCTGACATCCAAAGCTAAAGGAAAAAGGTTTATTTATCTCACAGTTTATAGAGGTTTCAGTTCATACTTGGCTGGCTCCAAGACAGGGCGGCTTCATAGAAAAGAGCAATTCATGGTGGGCAGAAGACAGCAAAAGTAACAAGCCAGTGCAGTGGGGGAGTGAGAGAGACAGACAGATAGAGAGCTCTTTCTGTCCCTGATATTGTATACAGACTACTCACCCTAGAGCAGGTGTACGACTCACAGCCTTAATCCTAGCACCTTACTATGTATTATTCACACACTGTAGATTCAGCTACCTCTGAAAAAGCCCCTATGACTGCAAGAGGTTTTGCAGGGATATCTAGACACAAACCTTAACACCACCATACTGCCTTCAGGTGATGTCAATTCAGATACACTCTTACTTAGAAACTAAATTATAAAATTTATTTTACCAGTATATGTATGTACAGTAGCAGGGGGAAAAGGCAGAAAAGTAATATCAATTTACATTTTATATACAAAGGTATCACAGTTCTTGCTTCTATAGTTTCTTGCAAGATTAAAATTGATCATAGTTTTCTATTCTTTCACATGTTTTTCCAGCCTTCTGACAGAACTTTGGTAGATAAGGATTTTCTTTTAACATGGAATGGCTTGTATGTGTTATGGCTTGTATTTAGATGTCCCTCCAAAGTCTCATGAGCTCATAGGTGTGGCTTTTGAGAGGTGGCTGGATTATGGGTGTATTATGGGTATATATTATGGGTATATGATGCTGGGATTAAGGATGTGTGATAACTAAAGTGGTTTACCACAGATCTGGATGTGGATAATGGGAACCCCCAACCTGGGTGTGGGTGGTACCATCCCAAAGGTTTGTAGGCTGGATGGGATTAAAGGAAAATGGAGGCTTTCTGTTGCTGTGTGCTGCCTCCTACCTGTTCTGTCATGGAGTGTTTCTTCTCTGTGATGCCTTTCTGCCATGTGGCCCTGCTTTGGAGTCAGCCAACTGTCAACTGAGACCTCTACAAACTATGAGCCAAAATAAATGTTTTCTCTTTTAAATTCTGGGTACTGTGTCTCAGTGATGAGAAAGTTAACTAAGATGTTCTATAATACTAATTTCTGCATGATCTGAAATTAGGTAGTCTATATTTTACTGACTTACTGCAGTTATCTAATGATCATTAGTATTGTTAATAAGAGTAACAATAGGTACTCAATAAATTCCCAGAGTATCAACAGGAACGAAGATAAAACTATCATGCATAGTTTTCCTTACCCTTATTGTACGAAATTACCAATATCTTTTTGGTAATTTGGATAAATCTCAATTTCATTACTGTAAGAACCAAAATGACTGAAAGGCAATTTCACCTTCCAATTCAGCAGAACTATGCTGGGCCCTCCAGTGGAACAATTTCTTCCATTTGAACTGAGACTTCCACACATGATAAACGCAAGGTCATAGAAATGATGTACTGAATACTTTTTTCCTCTCTAGACATTGTGCCTGAGACTGACCACTGCATCTACTTGGCTCCCTTGTCTTCTGCTTCACGGTAACTCCAGCCAATGGAAGGCCTCAGCAGGATACCGGAGCATGTGAGGAAAGAGAGGTGGCTCTTCTGCTTCACTGTGTCTTTGCTTTGGGCTGAGGTCTTGGCAGTGACTATAACTACAGAATCTTGTCTAGTTCTGCCAAATGTTGGCATTGACTACTTTCCTCTACTAAACCATGTGGTACCATGTGAGTACCCATTCCTACAGCTGCAACTATAGTTCTCTTAATTTTTGTAACCATTTTGTCTTCCTTGTCCCTCTGGCCTAGAGTTAATAATAGTTCCCACTGTTCTGATTAATCAAATACTATATGCCAGACACTGACCTAAGTGTCTGACTATTTTACCTCATTTAGGTCTCACGGCCCTCAAAGTTAGTAAGTTTTTGTACTATTGTAGAAAAAGGAGTGACAGGGTAACACTGATAGAGCTGGAAATTGAATTGAAGTGTTTATGACAGTCTGCATACTCAAACGCTACCCTCTGACTTCATACACCAGCCCTTGATCTGCCTTAAAACAGTCCAGCTCCATATGGTTTTGCCCCTGGCAACATACTTGCTCTCACAGTTGGAAATGGGAATGCTGCTTGCAATTTCTCCACTCAGTCATTCAACAAAAATTGTTTGAAATATGGAATGCAAGGCCCAAGATACCAAGAGGTGGAGCTGAGAACATGAAGACAAGCCTAAGAGGTTAGTGCAGTGCTCATTCAAATGCTGAGCTTGAAAAGTTAGAAATCTTTTCCACTAACATAATGAGTAACCTTGTAGAGGTGGTAAGCACCCCTAGGGAGCTTCTCAAGGCCAGAGACTGGTGAAGTCCATGCTATTCTCCCAAGACATTTAGTGACAAAAGTCAGAATGCAATGTTACTCAAGTATTCTTTCAGTGAGGTTGGGAAGGAGTCTTGGTTTACTCATGATAGAAATTGCTGGCAGGAGTGGAAAGAAATGAACACCCCTCAGTTTCCAGAGTCTATTTAAAAGAGAATTAATAATTCTGGTCAATTCTGTTCTTTGTTTCTTATCTTACCTTTTTGCCACTCTACTGGTGGCAGTTTTACAGCATAGAAGACAGGCATTTAATTGAGATTTTCATTCTGCTTCCCCTGCTTCTCCTCAAAATCGCATCCCTGAGTCCTTTCAGTTTTGAATTTGCAGCTTTGATCAGCCCCTCCTACCAGGGGCCCTGGACTAGGACTCACCAGGCGTCTGTTGAGAATTTGAATAGAGCCTTTATGGCAGCTGACAGCCCCGCTGATTGGCTGAGGACTGTAACAACTGTCATGGCTAGCCAATCCCGAGGCTCTGTGGGAAAGCTTGGCTCTCTGTGGTAATTCCCGGAAGCCCAGGCCTGGAGGCCTCCGCAGCGATCAGACAGTTCGCGTGTCCTTGCCTCAGTGCTAGGTGAGTGAGTGCCAGCGGCAGGCGGGTGAGGACCAAAGGTCTGCACCGCTGACGCAGGCGCGAGTCTGCGACCCGGACTCTAGAGGCCGCCGGCTCCTGTGGTCTCAGGTGCTGGTAGGCATTGTCAAGCTCCTTTCAGAGCCCATTCTGTCCACAGGAACTCGTGATCTCTGTAGTTATCACTGCTGAGAAAAGTTGGCCCCTTAAAACTCAGTACCTCACTAGGGGGAATACCTTTAATTACAGAAACTGGGTCCAGAGTGAGGGAGCGGGGATAATTATGTGGGAAATCTCTCGGAAGCCTGTGCAGGAGTAAATAGCCGCGAAGATTTATTAGGCATGATTGTGATTAGACAATCAGAAATATATTCAGGTAATTTGTTATTTGATTGGGAAATAAAATATCGCAGGGATTTGGATCACAAAACTCATGAAATTTCTCAATCTCTCTCTCCACCCAACCCCCGCCCACCAACCAGGTCGCAGGGGTGTCTGGGATTTGTAGGACCAACTCTTCTGAGAGCTATACCTTTCCATGGTGTTCTGTAGCAAAGTTCAGGAAAAGCTGCAGCACTCCATACCTCTCCCAAGGTTTCACAAGCAAACAGGAAAAATGAATGCAGAATGCACATAAATCAGCATTCTCAGCCCTCTCAGACACACTGACACCTTAATTGTGTAGATACCAAAACAGGTTATTCACGATATAATGTGTTGCATTTTTGACAGACTTGCCTTATACAAATGAGTGAAATTAGTTATTCCTATTACAAAGTCACTCTTGCTCATTTTCTGGTAAGAATTTTGTGTGTGTAAGAGAGAAAGTTGAGTTTTGAACAACCTAAGGAATAACCCCAGGTTTTGGAAAATGGCTTTGTGAGGGATAGGGCAGAAGAAGTTGAAAACGCTGAACTCAATCACAGGTAAAGTTTATAAGGTGTGATAGGTATACTCATTTTCAGGTGTGGTCTTCCACAGGGAAGTTTTTCCTGCTTGACTTCGACCTTTAACCCTTCCACCAGGGAGTGCCCCCTAACACATCCAAACTACAAGAGAGCAAGGCCCAGAAAAAAGGTAAGTCTAACTTCTAACTTTCCAGTGTTTCTGCTCTGTAGATAATTGACATAAGAACTGTCTTTCCTCTTGAGGGGAGATTCCACCACTTTACAAATAGGAACTTCTAAGGGACATAGATCTTTGATGTGTACAGTGTGTTCTTGGAGACAAGAGGACAGTTTTTTCCCTTTATAAACATTTGAAGTAGATGTAAAGAATTCAGTCATATACCCTTATGTGTAAGACAAACAAGGAACGCTAAGTTACCTGAGCTAAATTTTTTCTTGTACTGTATCACTCCTGTTTTGTGCAAACTGTTTTGTGAAGTAGACACTATGGAAATTGTTAAGATGGATAATATATTGCCCTTGCCTTCAGGCCAGTTCTGGTCTGCTGATGGAGAGAATTTATATGGGGCTGTCTAAACTTGAAGAAAGGAGGAAACTGCTAGATCTTCCCACCCTCAGTGGTGGGACACACTGTCTCTGTCTCAAGTAGGACAGAGGCAGAAGGGGGAGGAAACCTTATGACCATTTAGGCTTATTCAGGGCTCTACTTCATCTCCCCAGTAAGCAGTCTGGTCTCCTGAGCTTTGAAGCTGACTCTGATGCAGGAGCCCCTGTAATTCTAGGAACTGTCATTGGCCAGAATTTAGGGAAGCCACTTGCAGCTCCCACACCTCTGATTAGCCAGAACTCAGGATTTCCTGGTAGAAAAGGATATAGGTAATAGCTGTCTGGGCGTGCCACAGAACACTTGTCCTGGCAATAAAGTATTAAAACTAACCACTCTAATGTGACATTCCACAACCATATTCAACAGCCTACTAAAGAGAAAGGTATCAGTAAAATTGTTGAGGGAGGTAGAGAGACTCTGTGACTTTTCTCTATGTTTTTCAATCTTCTGAAAGTAAAATCAAGAACTAAATGTTTTCTGTACCAACCCAGTTAGGTAGAAAAAGAACTGACGTTCTGGCCCACTTAGATGAACTAAGATGATAAAATAGACAATACAGAGGGCCCATAACTTTCAGAATAGTTCAACTTACATTTTTTGGCTTTAAAATGGTACAAATGCAATACGTATTGAATAGAAACCATAGTTTGAATTTTTATCTATTCCTGGGCTAGCAATACAGAACAACCATTTCATTTTTCACTTTCAGAACAGTATTCAAAAAATTACATGAGATATTCAACACTTCATAATGAAATGGGATTTGTGTGAGACGGATATTTCCAAATGCAGGCAAAATGTTCTATGTTGAAAGTAAACTAAGATATGATGTTCAGTGAGTTAAATGCATAAAGGCATTTTCAACTTAACACTATTTCCAACTCAGGGTAAGTTTATTAGAACGTAACCTTTGGTAGAGAATCAATTATACAATGTAGTCATTTTGTTTATTTATTTTTGGTAGTGGGAACTGAACTCAGGATATTGTACTTGCTGGGCAGGCACTGTGCTGCTGAGCTAAATCCCTGGCCCTATAATGCAACCATTTTAAAAAGTACATTTCCAAGGACACTGAAGTATCTTTTTGTATTCTAAATTCTGAGAATCTCAGCAGATGAAGCTGGAAGAGGATAGCTCAGGAATGTCAGCAATAAGTGGATAGAAACAAGCAGGATGTAGGAAAGGGATGCAGTTACAATATGACTGTGGATAGACTGACATACTGAACCTGAGACACCTACATCTTCTAAAACACAAATGCAAGGAGCACAGAGAAATCTGTTCTTAAGATGTGTGCGAGGCATCTTCTAAATCACCCCTTCTCCTACACATTTTACTGTTCATCTGTATAGAAGGAGATGAAAGAGGGTATCCATGCTGTTCTCAAGCTTTATAGTAGGAAGAAAATTCAGGAAACATGGTATCATACACTGATAGGGCAGGAAGATCACCCAGTTCAATCAGCTGGCTTTAGCTGAGTAAATCATAGCCGGGCTGGTTAAATATACCTAAGGTATGACAGCTAGTTAGAATTCATACTGTGTGTCTACGTCAGAAAGTCTTTTCCCCTAAGATGTATGCAATATATTGTTTTAAATCTCCTTTTTCAAAATATATTAGGTCAAGATGGGGTTTATGTTGTCAAAATCTATGAATGAAAACATGAAAAATCAACAGGAATTCATGCTTATGAATGCTCGACTCCAGGTATGTTTTAAAATAATTAAGCTATTATATTGTTGCCATGGTTAAAGTTCTAGCACATATTTCTTAACAGTATGTTGTCTCATACACACTCCTGTGCCTGAGAGGGAGGGAGAAAGAGACAGAAAGAGAAAGATTAATGGATCATTTGCTTTGAAGATGCTGCTCTTCTGGCTTTGAAGATAGGACATAAGCAAAGGAATTCAGGTCCCTTTAGAAGCCAGAAAAAGCAAGGGAACAGATACTTTTCAGTAGCCTCCAGAGGGATACAGTCCTATAGCCCATTTTAGACATTAGGCACAGAACTATAAGATAATATATGTGTATTATTTCAAATCATTAAATTCTTTATAATTTGTTACATTAGCAATAGAAAACTAATACAGATTATGAAAACTTGACATTGGTTTATACAATGGATGGATATAAAAGATCAAAGCACAGTAGACTGTCAAAATGACTAAGACTAGTAGTCAAAATATGTTAAAATATTTCATATCAAAATTAAAGTGTTAAAATTTGACTCATTATTTTCTTAAGATTTCAGATAAAAAATCTCTAGGTTTCTGTAGTCCATTATATTCCTGGGAGTAGAAGGTTCTACTATTAGGCAGTATAGCTTATATTTAGAAATGAAGAGTAAAGCCAGAATGCCTAGAATTGAATCCAATTTTACTCCTGATTGATTTTGTGAGCTGTTCTTCAGTCTCCTGATCTGAACACTAGAGATAATAGAATATTCTTCAGAAGGATATTTTAAGGAGTAAAGATATGTATTATTATACAGAACAATGACTTCAGTTTTTAGAAAAATTCATTTTACTCTGTATTAGATATTGCCTTTATTACAACTATTAAGTAATAGTAAGACAAGGATGTTCTCTGAAATGTAAAGATTCCTTTCAGGATAGTGGAACAGTTGAAAAGATGGACAACTGAGTTACTGTAACAGAGCAAAGTGACTTAGGGGAGACCAAATAATAGGCATAGGAATCAGCCATGTATGTCAGATACTTAAAGTACCCTTGTCAAAGACCTTTAGAATATAGCCCCCGTGATGTCAGGGTCTGTGAAGGCTTGGAGATTTTACACTACTTGCAAGCTGATGGGTTAGTCTGTTACAGAGGACCAGAGGTGCCTAACTCAGAGATATAGAACTTTATTACAGAACAACAAGCAGCATGATGCTAGTGTCAATTCTCCTTGCTCCCCTAGACCTGTAGAAGTGGTAGAGATGGGCACAGACTTAAGTGGATTCTGTTCACCAAATGGATTTTTGTCACACTGAACTTCAAAATCTACTGCTTTTATAATGAGACAAGGGCAAGGGATAAAAAGGGGGAGGGAGAGGAGGATCTGTGTTACCTTATTCCTTCAGGTTGCACAGAAGCACAAGTAAAGAATGGCTTGCATAAAGAGCAGTTGGGTCTGGCTTTCTTGACCTGCCAGCAAAAACATGCAGGGACATTCATGGTTCACAGTAATAACATGATTGACCAGAGTCCTGAGAACAGTTTTGGGTTTTGTCCATTAATTCCAGTAGCTAGGTTTTACACAGCTGCGGTGCCATCAGTATGTATCTTACCTGAACTAACAGCGAACTAGGTAGGCCCAGGCATTTAGGGGAATGAATATCTATGAATCTAGGATCCTACTGAGCCAGTAGCCTCGTCTCAGTTGGCAGAATAGGGGATAAAATTTTCCCCATAGGGGTTGCAACTACTCCTTTATACAAAAACTAAAATGACCCTCAGGCATGGTCAGGCCAGCCTATCTTCAAGTACATTATTTTAATTTTACCAGCAAATTGGCCCTTCCCTTGTAGATGGCATGTCCTAGCTGTTGCACGACACAATAAGGATGTCAGGCCTGGGACTCATAAGGCCTCCATGGGACAAGTCCTCTTCTATAGCAAGAGCTCAGCAACATGTCAATGACTGTTTCCCCTTTTTGAAAGGGATATGTTGTGAAATGAATTCTATCCTTTCAAATTTGTATGCTGAAATCCTAAGCCCTACTTTCAAGCTAACAAGAATGCAATTATTTGGAGATATGATCTTTACAGAAGTAACCAAATTAAATGAGTCATTAAGATGAATCCTAATATGATGTGAATGGTGGCCTCCTAAGAGGAAATTTGAACAGAGACATGGATAAGGAGAGAATGCCATCAGAATGTAGAGGCAGTCATCTACAAGCCAAGAAAAGAGGCCTGGAACAGAAGTTTCCCTCATAACCTTGCAAGGAACCAACCTTGATTTTGGATTTCTAGCCTCCAGCACAGAGACAATAAAGTTCTATTGCTTAAATCAGTCAGTTTGTGGTCCCTTGTTTTGACAGCCCTAGCAAACACACAGGGAGAATTCGGTGCCCATGTCCAGCAGGTGGTGTTACTGTATTGAGCAAACAGCCTTCCTGGAGGTCAGATGCAGTTTTCCCTTTTTCTCTCTGCTTTATAGCGTTTCCATAAGACCACTGGGAGGGGGTCAAAGAATTCATGAATGGGAAAGATGCTCTGGGTTGAGTTTTACAATACAAGTATGCAACATATCAATTTCATTATACATTTACGCATGCAAAAAGTGG
The DNA here is from genome assembly GCA_004027295.1 of Dolichotis patagonum. Taxonomy (NCBI): domain Eukaryota; kingdom Metazoa; phylum Chordata; class Mammalia; order Rodentia; family Caviidae; genus Dolichotis; species Dolichotis patagonum. Next base: position 10,058 of record PVJX010022429.1, read on the forward strand.
GATGAAGAGTGTGTGGGCATACCTAACAATATCTTCGACTGATTCAAGGTCCCCTAATTTCTCTTCCTCATTGAGAACGTTACACAAGCACTGTCATTTGATGCAGGTGCCTTTTTTGTAGTTGTTGTTGTTCCTCTTCAGAACACCCGCCAGAGTTTAATGTAGGGACTGTATTATTGTTTTAGGGAATAATGCAGTCTCTCAGCTGGAGAAGGAATACAAAAAGTCACGGAGGACTTTTTGTCCTTTGAGTCCTCATTCAAGAATGACAGTGCTTCCTCATCTTGTTCTCCTAGCCTCTGGAGAGCACTGCTACTCAGGAGAATCATTCATTTAGCCTTCACTAGTGCCACAATACTGCTCTGCAGTCCTTAGTAACCTGGTTCACTTTGGTGCTTAGACATCCTCTCTCAGTGGGACCAAGTAGACCTTAGCATCTACACCAACAGAGCCATAAATGTTTGAGTCCTTCTCCAAAGTTCTCCAAGGCACCCACATTTCTTCTCAAAATAACCTGAAGTTGGGAAGAAGAAAGGGAGAGGGCTCTGAGGGAGGAAGAAAAACCACTTTTTTGTCAGTAAACCAGGCTCGGTATTTATTTTCAGTTTCAAATGGCCTCCTGCCACTGGACTCAACAAATAAATTTCTAATGCTTTCAGTCTATCCAGAATTCTTTACCTTTGTTGCTGCCATCATTTATTTCTGCTATTTGCTAAACTCATGGACTCAGCACCTACAGTCACGTTGCATTACCTTTGACTAAAACATGGGGCTTGCTGCCCTACTGCTGTGGTAACGTATTTCCTTTCTCCCACCCTGGAGAATATGCTATAACCAAAACACCACTTGGGAAACTTGTTCCAACCATTTCAGCAACTTGTTGCTGAACTTCACTTAATACATAGGACAGTGAAGGACCTCATTTCACCTTCCCATCCTCACCACCATCCACCTGACAGCATTTACTGCCTGATCTCAAGGAGTTTTCTCTACCCTTTAACCCAACTGAGGGCCTTTGCTTTTGCATAAAGACATGTCTCTAACTCGATTTCATCCTTGTGGCCCAAACCGTCAGGCCTTGGGAAACATCTGGATTTTCACTGTCTTTGTAAGTAACAAGTTAGCTTGTTACTATTTCACAGATTCCGGCAGAAGACTATTATCCACAGCAGAACAATCAGCACATGTGTGACGTTAGCAATTTTCCATGTGCTCTATGTTCCCCAGCAGGCTGCAGATGAGCCTAGCTGGATGCTGAGATGGATGCGGTGGGTTTATTACATAGCTGAGAAACACTGAGTTCATAGAACCACAACTTTTACTGCGCATGGAGAGCAAACCTGCTTTTTGCCTAGAAAGAGATGCAATTTCAAGGTTGTTGAACACAGCTGTGGGAAACTGCCCATGTATCACTGATTTGTGGTCTTGTACTCTCTGTTAGAAGAATCAGACACATGCACAATAATATAGGAAGAAGGTGGTTTCTATTCTCATGCTCAAGTACAGGGAAAAAGTTCTTAGGAGAAAGAAACCCCAGGCTCATTCAAACAAAAGGACAAGAAAGGGTAGTTTTATAACGTTCCTAGGGCAGTCAGGGACCTAGTCTTTTGACACTTTTGCCAGGAGGGACGAAATTGCACTGCATTATGCCAGGTGCGCCTCTACCATCCAAAGGGCAGGCATTTTACTATGACAATGAAGCAACAGTAACTGAAAGTTACTTCAGTGACTATTCTACAAGTGTTTTTGCCCCTCACCATTGTGGGGGAAAACCCCTAGCATTGTTCTAAAGTAAGGCAAGTTGTTCTTCTGTCTTAGTAGGTCTGATTGATAGCTAAGTTAACTGCTTTATTTTTCTTAGTCTCAGCTTCCTGGTATGCTGACTGACCACGTAGTCAATGAACATTGATCTAATTCCTCAGTCTCCCATCCCCCATAGACCTGCAGGTGTTAGCAGCTGTGTTACATGGAATGAACACCTGGGCTGAATCCCTGGTCTACACAACAAAATTGTGCAGGAATGCTCAGGGGCTATGGAGGATTGATTTTCCCAAGGCATATGCTAGATGACTTGTTTTTTTCTTGTTGATCAGGATCTATTTTATTATTTATCTTTTCACTTCAATGAAGTTCTACCTTTTTATTTTCTTTTTGATAAAAACAAAATCATCACAACTTAACAATTTCTTATTTTTGTTTTAGGAAAGGACTAAAATTAGAGATTCAGCTACACCTCTTATAGCACTGGCTAGATATTCAGTCCTGGTTGTACAGTTGGTTCATTCAGGGGCTCTATGACATTTTGGCCCTGACCTAGTCCAGTTGGATCTCTTATGGTTGGATGTAGGCGTTGTTACTTTAAGCTTTCCAGCACACTGTAATGCCTGGCCTCGGTCCTTTCCTTCTTGTTTTGATGCTACACAATTGTAATTGGTGAGTGGTAGTGATTGGGAGTGGGACCAAGTAAGTTTTCAGTTAACACTAAATTAATCAGGAAATGAATCATTAAGGTCAAGTCAATCAATATTTATAAAGGGCCTCCAATCAAAAAGATTTTTTTAAGATGGAAGAGACTCATACTATTGGTTATAATGGTATTTTCACATCATCAAGTTTCACTTTCCCAGTAGAAATTGCCTTCCAACCTCTGTTACTGAAGATAATGGATAGAAGCTGTAAAAATGAAGGTTTCTTAGACAGCCACTTGCTGGCAGATCTAACTAACTTTATACCACTTGAATGGCTGGAGAAATATTTTGATGTCATAAAATAGGATGGAAACTGGAAGCACAAGCAGAGAAAATGAGACAACAGATTCCATAGGTCTGTCCTATGCTACAGAGTCATGTGGGCAAAGCAGCTGTGGTCAATGAGAAGATTAGTTGGGCAGTAAATGTTTATTCATTGTTTGCTCTGTTCAGGCAACAAACTTCAGGAAACAAAACACACAATAGTAGGGCACGGTGGCACATGCTTGTCATCCTAGCCTCTGATGCAAGATTGAAGGTTTAAGGACAGATTGGGCAATTTAGTGACGTAGTAAGATCCTGTATCAAAATTCACAAAATCGAGGTGGAGGTGGGACCCCGGTGAGATAGCTCAGTGCAGAGGCTGCCCTGGGTTCATTCCCCAGTATGGAAACAAACAAACAAAAACCCATAAGAATAATAATTTCACTTTATTCATAGTGAAAAAAATGAAGGCAGAATGTATAGATTCTCCCAGTTTTCAAATAAATAAAAGATACAGTGTGGTCCAAATAAACACTTCCAGATATATACCAGGAGATTTTCCTGAGATATCACAACATTCATTTATCCATTTATATAAATTTGTATGGAGTGCTTATTATATGCCAGATGAATTTGGAGGAGCTTTGGTAAATGGCAAATGATTTCTTTTTTCTAAGAATTCACATTTTTAAGCAGTGTAGAGATGAAGAAGTAGCAACCAATAATTTCAACATTGAATTAAGAAATGAGAATTCATATAGTGTTTAGTGGCTGGCTTAAAATGTCTTAATGCTAGAAGTTATGGAGCAGCATCTCTAGCTTTTAGAGAAAGACCCCTAAACTTTAACCTAATGGGTATACATATTGATAAAAATCCAAACATGCAGATATTTAGAAAATATGTCAGCTATGTGTTATTGAAAACTTAATTGAAGACATGATCACATCAATTCATAAAGAAACATTAAGACCTACAAAATACAACTTGCTAATATGTATGTTAAAGAGAGGAAAATGTATAACCTTTAACGTTTTAGTAGTCTCATTTCCTGTGTCTTGACTTTTCCCCCTTTTTTGTTATAATTTACTTGAAGGCAAATGTCAATTAATCTATAAATATTTCAGTATACACATCTAACAGGTGTGGAAATAACCATATTTAGTTAAATGAGCAATAATTCCTATCATATACATCTTTTTACAGTTGGTTTGTAATCAGAATCCAAGCATGGTTTTCACATTATACTTAGTTATTAGGACTCCCAGGTCTTTCTTAATTTGTGGCAACATTCCTTTTAGCCTGTTATATATTCATGTTTTGAAGAAACCAAGTCATTTGTTGAACAGACTGTTCCATAGATGGGATTTGGTGAACTGCTTCCTGGAATTATTGCTGAAAATATTCTGGGTTTTGTTGTTGTTCCTATAAACTGGTATAATCTAGGAGTTTGATTTGACTCAGGTTCAGTTGTTTTTTTATTTTTAAAGCAAGAATTCTTTGTAAGTGATACTGTATTCTTCCTAATGCATCAAATTATGAGGAACGTAAGATCTGGTTGTCTTATTTTCAATGATGTCAACTGACCCTAGTGTTATAAAGTCCCACATCAACCTGTTGCCTTATGGATTTACTATCCAGTCATCATTACAGCTTAGATTTTTTACTTCTTCAGTGCTTAACAAAAATAGTGACTTAAGAAGACTCTCTCTTCCTGCATTTATTAGCTGGAAGTTTAGTAAGAACTTACCTTACTTACTACTTTATTTTCATGAAGTATAGATTGTACAGGAGACAGAAAATAAATGCTTCTCTCTCTTAATTTAGAAATTTTTGCAATAGCGAATTAATGCCTTAGAAATATTCAAAGGTAATCAAAGTTTTTTGTTTGTATATTATGACCATAAATTTTTGGTGAGTTTTAATCAGTTTAGTCATTACTGCTTTTGATCCCCAAATTGACCTTTTTCAACTTGATTTCTGTGTCCTTTGGGTAAGACCCAGTTAATTCTTGATCATGGGCAAATTGTTTAACCTGTCTATATCACACTTCCCACATTTAAACATATACCTTAATAATTATTATACTCTGTAAGGTTGCTCTGAAGATTAAATGAGATAACTTATATATAGGAATTTAACACAAAAAAAAATCTGCCCTGTGTAAGCATTCAGCAAAGCCAGTAATGCGAGCAAAACTTTTCTTACTAGCAGTGCCATTTATTTACTCATTATATTTATGGAGCCCCTTCTGTATACCAAACTGTACTTTAGATGAGAGATATAATAGTGAAGAAGCTAAGGAAGTCCCTTCCTCATAAAGTTTACATTCCAACAAGGACACAGGCAACAACTAACTAGCCATGGTGTATTAACAGCGACGAGTTCTGTGAGGGGTATTGAAAGGGGTATGTGGGTGGACAGCGAAATGCCATTTATGGTAGAATGGATAGTGAAGGCCTCTTCAGCAGGGTCTGGAGGGAACTGAACACATGAGCTATGCTGAAAGTTGAGGAATGACAGGTTCAGACCGAAGGAAATTATAGACAGAGATAGAAGGGAGACAACCAGGGAGTTGGAGAACAACTCTCCAGAGGCTGGTGTGGTCAGAGTTCTGAAAGACTTGAAGACAGTAGGGGGAGACAAGAACAGAGGCCATACAGGCATTGTACTCATCATAATTGTTCATGAAATATATTCTCAGTGACATGGGAAACCATTACAGGATTTTGTGCAGAGGAGTAACAGCATCTGATGGATTTTGCAACATAAAATATAATGTGTGCTCAATAAGTGCTTTTCCAAGTACATAAAAGTAAGAACAGTAAATAACTATTATGAGATCATTTAAAAGTTGCTTAAATCTCTGTAACTCCCAATGTCTGTCCTTGTTTTTTTTTTGCCATCCCATTTTCCTTTTTAAGGAGGAAGCTGTGTTCTCAGGAAAGCACATGGCATAGTGTATATTTTGTAGAGAGATTTGCGGTGACAAAGAACCCAAAATGCAGCATAGGTGGTAATGAAGAGGAGAAGGCAGCCAAAAACCCCTTCTGTGGCTCAGAGATGAAGCAGTAGGTGGAAATTGGCTCAGGGCCTAGAAATGTCAGGGATTTAACTAGCAAGTAAGTGCTAACTGAAAAGGGACAGCGTGATCATGAGATCACTGAGGACAGTGGGGGTGTCATCTAATTCCCATGGATTCCCAATGGTCTTCACCTTTTCCTCCCTGTCCCCCACTGCCACTATCTGTTAGTCTCCTCGTGTCCCTCACCCATCATCATTCAAGATTTATTTTCTTTTTAAATTTCTGGCTAAGTACATGATTTGAAATTCATTATTCTAAAGTGTACAATTCAGTGACACTTGGTAGATTTACCGTATCATGCAATCATCGTCACTATTTAATTCCACTAATGTGTGTCACCTCCCACCTTTGAAGGGGACCCTGATCCTGTTAAGGAGCCACTCCCAAACCTTCTTCCTCAACCATTATTCTATTTTATATTTCTATATTAGTCTCCATTGACATTTTGTGTAAATGGAATAATATAATATGTCATCTTTTATACCTACTTTCTTTCATTTAATTATCTTTTCAAGCTTTATTCACACTGCAGCAGGTAGCAGGACTTTACTCTTTCTTATGACTGAATGGGATTTCACTGAATGAATATATCACATTTTGTTTATTTACTGATCTGGATATCCATCTCGGTGGGTATCTGGGTTCTTTCCACCATTTGGTTATTGTGTATAGTACTGCTATTAACATTCTTGCACAGCTTTTGTTTGAACACTGTTTTCAATTCTTTGGGTATATACCTAGGAATGGAATTGCTGAGTCATAGGAAAATTTTATATTTAACTTACCAAGGAATCACCAAATTGTTTTCCACAGTGGCAGTTAATACTGTGGAAAACATTCTCCTTTGTGTGTAACAGGAAATTCAGAGACACTGGAATGAGAAACACTTGGGCTTGACCCTGCCTCCATCACTTACTGGTTGAATGATCTTGCATAAATGATATAGGCTTCATCTGTAAGGTGAGAAGGGTACTCAAGTGCTAAATCATATAGCATAGTTTTTTATCTGCTGTCTTCTTTCTAATTTGCTCATCATTATAACTTCATTCTTTCTTCCCCCTTTAATAATTTCTTTCTTCCTTCTCCTTCTCTTCTCTTCTTTCTCCTCTTCCTCTTCTTTCTCCTCCTCCTCCTCCTTCTTGTCCTTTTCCTTCCCCTTCTCCTCCTCCTTCTTTTTTTTGTATCAGAAAGCAAACTCTGGACCTTTCACTTGCCAGGCAGGCTCTTAGCTGCTGAGTTATATCCCTGACCCTCATTTTTCTATGTTTCACTTTGTATCATTTTTTTTGTCCTTCGCCTTCAATTCTGGGTTAGGCACAGTTAATCCAGGCAATGGGGCTGGAGGGTCAATTTGACTATCAGCCCACAGTCTTTCATAGGGTCTCCAGATCTCAGTGAGCATGAAATCACAGTGAACACTGTGGATATCCCCTCCAAAGTAATGGAAGAACCAGCCCTTTCCAAAAGGTTCCAGTGGCCTGACCTAAAAGACATAGGTGTATCCCATTGTACCCATCTTGTACAAAAAGGAATGGTTGCTTCTTCATTTCTTTTTTACATATATTTCAGGATTCTTACAATTTTTTTCACGAAATTTAAGAACAAAAAAGTCCTACTCTAAAGTGAGTTCAATAAATAGCAACTTGATTTGGGATATATGTGCAATATTATAAAAGAATCTGCAAATGTGAAAGTTACTGAGTATATGCACTGAAGAACTAGAGTGACTAGGGGAAAATAATTCCTTTCTCTTATGAACCATGTATTTGAATCTGATCTTAAAAGTATGTTTTTAGTATTTTTAGTATAACCATTGCATAAAAATATTTTATTTCCATTTTTTTTTGTCCAGAGATTTGAGATCTATTCTAATACTTAGAACTTATTTTACAACTATTTCCATTTTGTATGTAACCATAATTTCTTTTAAAAAGTAGGTGAGTCAACATTTGTTGCCTACCTTTGCTATTTTCTAAGATTCTTAAGACTGGTCCAAACCAGAACTCCAAAAATATTTTCTCCTGCTGATTCAAATTATAAGATCAGTTAGGTGACCATTTTATTGGTTACTTTTTGTTTGATCTCTCAGTGGAAGCCATTTTCCATTCCCTTCCCTTTCCTGCCCTCTGGCCAGGTGTCTGACCCTCAGAATTGGTAAGTTCCCTTGCTGGTTTCTCAGTCTGTTCAGCCTGGTGAGAGGCACTAGCAGATCAAAGGGTGGGAGAACCATGAGGTGGGGTTGAGGGTCTCACAGTTTCCGAAGATACCCTGACTGCTCTTTTTAGGCCTTGTCTCTTCCCTAACTCCATCCTTCACTGGGCTCTAGTTAGCAGTGTTTGCTCCCTGTCTCTACTACACTACACACTGAGACTTCCTGTTATTGTCGGCCGCTGGGTGCCTCATCAGCTTTTGTGGTTACCAAAACTTTGATCACAGTCAGTACATGGTCTCTTTATTAACTTCTTTTTAGTTAAACTGTTTTCAAGTTTAAGAGGGAGTGTACTCTCTATTTCCTGTTGATACCTTTCAAAGAAGATAATGGGTATGTTTATGTTTTTGCATAAACCATTACCTGAAATGTAGACGTTACCTTCCTTTTTTCATGAAAAATAAAAATGTACATATTAAGAATACTAAAATGTAAAAAAGATTGTGGGAATTGCAGATTTAGTGTGATATAAAACTACTTCAGTAAATGCTAAACTTATAATTTGGGGTCAGACATTGCTATAACTTGGAATTTGATTTAGTTCTTTTTTTATTCCTAGTTGGATGTGTACATTTAGTGTCCAGGCTGATCACAGTGAAGAGACCTAGAACTCAGGGTGTTACACAAGTTTGACCATAAAGCAGCTCTTTAATAAAATCAATGTCAGATATCAATATGGAACCACAAGCTATGTAACTGCAACTTATGTACATGTCTACCGAATAGACTAAGGTAAATACGTTTTCCAAATAAAATTTCCTCCAGTCATGTAACAATTATTAGTATATATCAAGCTACAGTAAATAATGCTGATTTATTTCATGCAAGCATAGTGCATACTGATCCCTAGGTAGAAGCCTCTGCTTAGAAAAATGATGAAATTTTCTCGTTCATTTGTGAAGTTTATTCAGTGTACTGACTGATCACAGTTCTAATCTTGGCATAAACTTTGTGGGCTAGAGATGGACCATCTCAGCTTTCTGCTGTTGATCTGCCTTATTCCAAACGCCCTGCAACACACCAAAGTTTCAGTGTGTACAAGTTAATATATTTTATAGAGGAACCCAATCTAAAACACAATTTTCCAATTCTTTCTATCTTTAAACTAGCTAATCCCTCAATTATGATTTTTATGTCTTTGGTAATCTCTTTTGTTTCTATGTTTTCAACTTATAATGTGATATTGATTATACAAATTGGGCAGAGAATTGTAATAATTTATACTAAAAATGGTACACTTAAATGTTTGCTTTTATCTTCAAAAATAATAATGAAGAAATAAAAAATTAAAAGGTACAATTAAGACCAACAATAAACTTTTTTTTTGCTTTAAAAAAAAACTTAGCCGGGGATTTAGCTCAGTGGCTTAAGCACCTGCCTGGCAAGCACAACGTCGTGAGTTCAATCCCTGGTACAAACAAAACAAAACAAAAACAACCAAAAAAACCCTTATGTAATCAGTATATACTACAAACATGAACTAATAAAAAATAAAGTCACAGTTATATATAGTAAAATTTTTTTAAACTGAAAATCTTATAATTTTATCATCTTATGACTTGGTTTCTGGGGCTTTCTTTTATACTTGTCCTTAAACTTAGAATTTATAAAGCAGTGCCTCAGAAAGTTTCTGGGAAAATATGTCAGAATTACATTATGACATTACCCAGTAATGTAATTGAACATGTCAGCATTTTCACTTGAATTTTCTTATTAACATTTATTTCTTATTAACATTATAGATAAAATCCTAAAGAGAATATTCTAAAACTGATTTATTTATTGAGTGTTTGTTAAGCATTGACATTCTGGCAGCCCCTTATTGTTCCCATGAGGATACAAAGATGAAAGGACAGATTGAGTACTTTATAATATTTATATATTCTGAAATCAAGTTTAAGTAGTGCTTTTCTTGGCAGAAGTAATATTGGGCTCGTGTTCAGTAAACAAAAATTGTGTGTTCTCTTTATACCTATTTGGTAAATTAGTGATGTTTATTTTAGGTTTATTGATTTAGTTCAAATATTAACTTTAAACATGAACTAGAAATATGTAGATTATATTAGGTATTTATTTCACTATAGTAATATAAATATATTCAGGATCTGAACTTTTGTTATACATGAAAATAAAAACTTGACTTTTAAATTATATTATCATGGCTCAGATATCTATATCTTAAAACAATTATCTCTAATTATGTACCCCAAAATAAAAATATTAATTTGAGGTCATATTTGATTTGAGGAAATTTTGAATATGTGAAGACCACAAAGTTTGTTTGTTTGCTTTTATTCTCTTTTTTGTTTTTCAAGCTAGGTTCTTGGTATATAGTGTATCTGGCCCCCAACTCATGATGCTTCCTATTCCAGCCTCCTGAGTGCTGGGATTATACACATGTCTGTGCCCAGTCTCAGAATTCTTAAACCTTATAGTGGAGGTTATGGCTGATTTTTTTTTTTAAAACTCTCTATATAATGATGTACCTAAAAAAGTAAGAGCTACAGTAGTAGGTAGACCTTCTACCTTAATGTTAGAAACTGAAGCCCACAGTCTTCTGGTGAGCTGTTCCTTGCATATATTATAATAAAAATCCAAACTACCAGAAGATCTGTTTGGTGATTATATATTTTAATTCAATATTCTGTTCATATTTTTAGTATTCAAATATTTGCATATATAAAAGCTTTATGACACTAAAAAGCAAAGGAAAATTGAATTAATTTTTTTCCCCTGAGTAAATTAAGTTCCTAATTGAGGTTAAATTTATGCCATTGAATAAACAAATCTCTTTTTATTAGTACATTTTTGCAGTACATGATTATGATATAGGGAAATGAAACTCCCAGTCTACTAGATGTCCTAGTATGAGTTCGTGTTCTCAAAAATTGAAGAATGAATTTGAGGAACAATAGAGGTTAAGAGCAGAATGTATTTATTGAGAGAAAGAAAGCTTATGCCTGAGAGAGAGAGAGAGAGACAAAAGGGGTCCTGAGGGGGTTTCCAAAACTGTCTTTTCTAGGGACTTTTATGGAGTAAAATCACAAATTGGGAAGTCAGTCACGTAGCAAGGGAGCATGCTTAACAGCAGTGACTCTTCCTGTAGAGATTTGGGATGGTGATGCCAGGCTTTCTCAGGGTGAAAAAGAACTACTTAGACTATAAATCCTTCAGATGTGGGTGTATTTGCTCTGCCTTTTGTCTTGAGAGCTGGCCCACAGCAGGAGGTGTTTTATCTCCTCCAAGGCTGCAAGGTATCTGAACTTCTGCACTGGCTCCTTTGAGGGCTCAGCCCTGTCTGACTGCCTATAATATTTCTAACTAACTCAGTTGCCTGTAACAATATTTCTGAGGAAGCACTGGGGAGAGATTTTTTCTGAGGTCTTTATCTGAGTAAAACCATGTACCATGTGAGGGAATAATCAACATGGTTGTTTTCACATTCATCTTAATGTTACCACAAGTTGTAACATAATAATTTTACTTAGTGGCTATCAAATGTATAGTTACAACTAAAATATTTGCTTCTAGGTGACAATTTACTCATAAGAGAAAACAAGAATCAAATTTAGGATTTTGGGTAAAATGGGGATTTAGGTTTATTTAAAAGAAAAAATTCACATGAATCACTTCAAAGTTACAACTTTAAGAATGAAAATCATTCTTTGGTCCCTCAACTTCCTCTAATAACAAAGTCCTTCATATTGATGGTATAAATTGTTTCAAAACTTGTAACAGTTAACAATTTAAAATGTACTATCCAGATTTTATCCTTTCTTTTTTTAATTTTTTTTTTATTTTAAAGAGAATAAAATAAAAGAGAACAGAACAAAGCAAATCAGAACAGAACAATGCAAGCAACACAGCCCTTCAAACAAGACAACCGGATATCATCAGTAGCTACCATACTGTCCCTTTCCTTCAAAATAGTTGAGCGGTTTATCCTTATCCTTAGTTTATCCTTTCTAAGTCTCTTGTATCTAATCGAACAAAAATTCTGAAAATACCTATTCAAACTGAATCTAAATGTTGTTTCACAAAAGTCAAGGAACCACTCTGTTGGTTATTGTCTGACACTTCCCCACACCCCCAGGTCAATTTCCCTTTCTTCTCTGCCCTGACCCCTGCATCTGACCCTCAACACTGCATTTCCCAGGCTCCCTTTGCTCTCTGGCTTTGGTTGGGTTCAGGGAATGGAGAGCATCAGCAGAAAGTGGGAAGATAATGACACTGGGCTGTGGTTCTAGCCTTGGCAGTGGGCTCTTAAGCCACTGCGTGTTTCAGGCCTTGTCTCTACCATAACTCCAGCTCTAGGTGCCTTATGTTAACAAGGTTTTCTCCCCTTTGATATTCTGGACAACGAGTTTTAATGGCTTCCAGCCACTGTCAGACCTTGAATGCCTCATTACTCTCTGTTACCTTAAACCCTATCCACAGACCATGCAAAGTGACTTCATTGATGTCTTCTCAAATGCCTGTGAGGGAGTGTATTTTCTACTTTTTCTTGATCTCCGTCAAGTAAAATAATGGCACATTTATATTTTTGTTATAAACAATTCTAAAATGCATCTGTGTTTATCAAAATGTTTTTTTTTTAAGTTCTAAGCTTCTCAGTTCTATTCTTTTTAAAAAATTGGATAAATTATCAGTTTGGGAGCTTTAAACTAAATTTATAAATTGCCAGAAGCCTTGTTATAGTTTAATTTGCATTCACAGTATTTGTGCTCCTGATAAACTGCAAAAGATATGTGCTAAAATTATAGATCAAAATTTCAAGTAGTCCTTTGTTGTAAATCAAAACATTTTATCTAAGGCAGTTGGTAATTTCTTTTTAAAAAATTCTCTCTGGCTGTGCATATCAAATGAAATAATACATATATATACTTACTAGAGAAAAGACTTAGAACTCAAGCATGTTATATGGAATTTACAAAAATCAGCAGCTAATTTAAGAAAATTAATGTTCCCTTTCAAATGTATAGAGCCACATGATAGTCATAGAACTACAATTTATGTACATATCTAGAGAGTAACCTTTACTAAATATTGTCTTCTAAATACATTTTCTCCAGTCATGTAACATTTAACAACATTTTGCCAAGTGAAAGTAAAATGCTGATTTCTTTCATTCATAAGTGGTACATACTGGTCCCTAGGTAAAGGCCTCTGGTCAAATAAAAATGGAGATAAAATTTCTTACCATTTGTGAAGCTTATTTGGAGAACTGGAGCCATTTCTAATCTCTCTCTGGGGTACAGACCATACAATTTTACTAGAGAAGAACCATCTTAATTGCTAATTCTCTTCTAATTGACTTCCTAGTTTATTATTTATTATGAATCTATTGCAGTTTAGTGTCATGCGACAGATAATAATGTTAGCTACAGTCTCAGTGTGAACAAATTAACATAGTTTTATAACAAGGTATAATCCAAAACATAATTTTTTAGCTCCTCCTACATTTAAACATATTTATTGCCTCAGTTATTTCCCTATGTTTTTAGCGGGCTTCTGTTAAGTTTCATAAAAAGCATCTATTGCACAGAGAATGATATGCTTAACTTTAATACTTGAAAACGAAACTTTTAACAGCTTGTATCAGAAACACAAACAGGTGAGCATGAAAACACTTTCAAGATTGTAGTTTTAAAGTCAAATGTTATTATTTTTATTATTTTAAAACAATTATTTCCAGTTTGTGTTTTTTTTTTTTTTTTTTTGAGACAAGGTCTCGCTCTGCAGTTCAGGGTAGCCTTTAGCTCACTGTGTAGCCCAGACTGGCCTCGAACTCACAGTGATCCTCTTGCCTCAGGCTCCTAAATGCTGGATTACAAGAGTGCATTGGTTTTTGTTTTTAGGATGAAGTTTCCCTATCACTCACTCCTATATTTTTAAACAGGCAAGAATTTGAAAAACAATACCTGAGAGGATTTCTGGAGAGGTATGTCAGAATTACAGTATCCTGATGCCTAGCGGTGTAATTGAACAGTAGGCATTTTGATTTTCTTTTTACATGTTTATGTCAAGGGTAGAACTCCAAAGAGAATTTTCAAGTACCAATTTATTTATTTACTTACTTAGTGTTGATATAGAGTTAATGAGGATGTAAAAAGTTAAAAAGACAAGGTTGAGTACTTTTATAATATTTAATATTTATATATTCTGACAGTTCAAACTTTTTCATATAGTGCTTTTTTGGAAGAAAAATATTAGATCATATTCAGAAAACAAAATCTTTAATTGACTAGGAAAATTAATGATGTTGGTTTTAGGTTCATGGTTAGGATCCGTTCAAGTATATTTACTGAACGTAAATTAGAAATATGAGGAACACTGGGTTAGAGATTTTTTTTATTATAGTAAGATAATTTTGTCATTTAGAATCCAAATTTTTTAATGTTTAAACACATCGTATTCTTCAATCATTGTACCTTGTTTGAATATCAAATTGTAGTATAAAATAATTATTTTTAGTCTTATATCCCAAAAGAAACCTATTAACCTAAAGTCATATTTATTTTAAGAAAATTTTGAATGTAAAGACCTCAAAGTTGTGTGTATTGGGAGGGTTAAACCCAGGGCTTTGCTCTGACTGAGCTATATCTCTAGCCCTGTAAAAATTTTGAAGACAGGATCTTCTTAAGTTGCTAAATTACTCAAGCTGGGCTAGAACTTATGATCCTCTTGCCTCAGCCTACTGCAGAGCTGAAATTGCAGGGATGTGCCACCACTGCCATGCAAGACCTTAAAATTTTAAAAGCTACAGTTGAGTGGGAGATTATGGGTAATTTTCATTTCTTGAAAAACTGTATTTTTATCTTGTCTACAAAGAAAACAGAACAGTGAGCTACAGTTGTAGACCTCATAACTCAACCTTAGCAAATGCAATATACCGCAAAGATGTTTCTGGAAAAATATGTTAGTCACATCATAGTGATGACTGGTCGTATAACAATGTGGTATTTTCATTTGCTTCTTCACATTAATGTTTATTTTAAAGATATAATTTCAAAGAGAATTTTCTAATAGTGATTTCTGTATTTAGTGCTTATTAAACACTGACAATGGGCCACTGCCTGTACTATTTCAATGGGGATATAAAAATAAAATGATGATGCTTTGTACTTTTAAAATATTTACATATGTGGTCCAGTGGTTCAGATTATTTCATAGTGCTTTTCTTGGAAGAACTATTTGAATCATGCTCAATAAATAAAAATATTGTGTTCTTTGAAACTATTTGGTAACTTAATGACATTAGTTTTAAATTCATGGTAAGGTATGAATAGTTCAAGTATATTTACCAAAGGTAAGTTAAAAATACATGGCCCATCAGGTCAGGGATTTATTTCATGATAATAAAATTAATTTTATGGTAACAAAATTATGTCATTTAGTGCCTGAATTTTTGCTATAATTTTGACTATATCACTTGATTTTTAAAGTCATTGTATATAATTTAAATGTCAAATTACAGTATAATTATTTTCATGAACTCAGAAATTTGAAGCCATATTTGTTTTGAGGGAATGTTGAACACTGAAGACCTCAAAGTTAAAAGGTATATTAAGTGAGTGATTCTGGATGATTTTCTTTTGGAAATCTTTCAGAAATTATCTTTTCTCTTTAATGTACATAAATAATAAAGCATGAGAGGTACACCTATAGTCCCCATATTTTAACATTAATAACTGCTAATCTTCCACAGATTTTGTTACTTTTTCTTTCCATGTACTATAATAAAAATTAATACCACCTTAAGAGGTGACTGGAAGTATACATTTTAATTCAATGATTTGTTTGTATTTTTAGTATTTAAGTATTTGCACATTTAAAGGCATTGGGACACTTAAAAGTGAAGATAATTTAGATCTAGACCTCTTAAAATTAATTTCTAAGCAATATTACTATGTAACTTTAATAAATACAGCAATTAGAACTTTCATATTTTAACTGTCATTTGCAAGAATCAGACACTAAATGTACAACTATATAATGAAAAGGGAAGGAATCTGTTTTTTGTGATAGATAAATGGGAATTCAAGTAACTTTCAGAAAGACAGAAAAGATGAGATTTAAGGAAGCAGCCAGGTGATAAGGGCATACATATATCATAATGAACTACAGAAAGGAATAGGGATTGGGGGCACTGGATGGTGGTAGAGATACATCATGAAACGATAAGGAGAGATAATGTAGAAATAATATAGACTTAATGTATAGTGAACAGTTTTCTTTATCATGCAGATAAATGTCTCAGGTGATTAAAGTTGTCTGGGACTAGATTTCTTCCTTGTACAGATGGATGTGCTTAATAATGAAAATTTCCTTTATAAATGTGAATTTCCTTTATAAAAGAAGAATTTTACACTTTATTTTAAGCAGTTGAAGCAGACAGAAAGAGCTTTCTATAAATCTTTTTTCCCCTCTTTTATGGTTCTGGGGATCGACTCCTGGGCACTGGATATGTTGGACAAACAACTGAGCTACATACACAGTCCATTTTATTTTTTAATTTTGAGACAGAGTCTTACCAAATTGTTTGGACTGATCTTGAATTTATGATCATTTTGTCTCAGCCTCTTATATAGCTGAGATTAGAGGTACGTACCAGAATGGGCTGGTATTATTTATTTTTCAAAAATTTCTTTTAGCTCTAAGTAATCATATGCCAAAGTAACATATTTTGGGATGAAATGCTTGGAACCTCATCACTACTTGGTGGTATCATAACACCACACAGCATTTCCTTCTTGAACATGTTTAAACATGTTATAATTTCTCAAAAGCTTTGATCATAAAGGCACATCTATTTGCATTATGCCACTCATATTCTGTCGTGGTGGGATGGGGTGCAGGAGGGGAGAAATGTCCGATTTTTCATAGCTTTATCAAATCAAAAATTTACTGCATCTAAATATTATTCACTTGGAAATTAAGTTGTTGTCTGCTGACTTCCTTCAACAAGGGAACTCAAAGCAATTGTTATTAGGCAGGAAGTTCACTGTGGGAATAACCTCTGATGGTACTCCTTTGAGGGAGAGGATGGCAGATGAGAATGCAACTATTGTCCTGTCACATTCAGGAAACCTCACATTTGCAAGAGACCTTATTGACTGTCTGCTGCCATTTCATTGTCCATTTACTAGGTAGCCTAAACTCTGCTGCGTGACTTCAGAAGATATTGTTTAGGCTCTTTAAATCTGTCTTTCAGATTTTGGCACAAGCTACAGACTTCTTATTTTATTCACATGGTTGTCAGCTATGCTCTTCAAGTTCTGTGCCTCCCACTTCTAGTCTTCAAAAAGAAGGAAATAAGGTGGAGTGATCAGGGCCTACCTCAGAACTAAGCATAGAAACGGAGATGCTCATAATCTCAGCAGGTGCACTGAGTAAAGCTGACATCAGGGATAGACAACGCTCTGTTTTTATGCTCAGTGAAAGTGAGGCAACCTTCTTTCCTTTCCTTCCTTCCTTCTTCTTTTCTTTATTCCTTCCTCCTTTCCTCCCTCCCTCTTTTCTCCCTCCATTCCATTTTCCCTCACCCCCTTCCTTCTTTTTTCCAATAACAAATATTTACTGTAATATATGTAAAGTGATGAGCTATAGAATTGTACGACGTCACTGCTCAAACAGTCTATACTTAATAGAGATGACAAAATGCTACAGAAATAATTTTAGGTAAGTGCTATAATGAACACTTAAGTAGGGTGGAGGGGTCAGGGAAGAGTTGTCTCTGAAGAAATACTTGAGAAGAAACTGAGTTAAATAAGGGGGAAAATCTCGTGAAGACAGAAGGTGAGCAGGCATAGTCCCTTCTTTCATCTCACTTGCAAGAAAGTGCATGAGTTCATTCCCTGATGAATTGAGTCATCTGTTGCCACTAACAGAAAATCCATAATTTTGTACTGTAGCTCTCACAGTCGTACTTGGCATTAAAATGTTTGCTTCCAGGGTAGAAACATATTAAAAAGAGAAAATAAGATTGGAATTTAATTTTAAGCTTTGGTTAAAACAATTTTTTAAAAAGTCTGCTTTAATAGAATATGCTTTTTTTTGTTTGTTTGGCCTTTATTCTTTCCTTAAGTAGTATTCACTGAAGTATGAAATTTTAAGATGAGAATAATTTTGTGATCCCTCAACTAACTGATAAAAGCCATATATGACAGATTAACAGCCAACATCATACCCAATGGACTGGAATAAAGATAGACTCTTTAACAAATGATGCTAGAAAAAGTGGGTCTCTAAATGCCAAAGACTAAAACTAGACCCATGTCTGTCAGCATGCACTAAACTAGTCAAAATGGATCAGAGATCTAAATATTAAAACAGAAACACTAAATCTACTGGAAAATGGAAAAGAAAGTAGGCAGATATCTTGAACACGTAGGCGTATACAGAGAGTTCAAAAACAAAACCCAAACTGCATGGAAAATACTTCAAAGAATCAACAACTAGGATTTCATCTTATTTAAAAGCTTTTGTGCATCAAAAGAAATCATCAACAGAGAGAAAAGCAGCCCACAGAGTAGAAAAAAATTTTGTCTAGCAGATCTATTTGAGATGTGGCTGGTCTAATGGGAAAGGATGTGTATAGTGTTAACTGATTTAGATGATAAATCTGGGAGGAAGAAAGCATGTTTTATGTTTGATGGTATATGCATTAGAATGTTTGGAATTACAGATATCAGATGCTGGAACCTGGCAAACAATGATATTTATATGTGTAGACATCTACTAGTGTAGACTTCAGGAACAATGTGATCAGGGCCTTTGACCCGCTTTTCATTATTGTCTTGGTTCTCCCCTTCTTGAATGTTTTGTCCTAAGTTGATTTCCCTATTACAAAGAATAAACAAATGGGATCTCAACTTATTAAAAAGCTTTTGCACAGTGAAAGAAGTCACAAACAGTGTGAAAAGATAACTCACACAGTGAGAAAAAAATTATAGCTAACTGACCTTGTGACAAAGGACTTATATCTAAAACACAAAAAATTGAAAAAAAAAATTGACTCCCTCAAATTCAAAGACTCAACCCAAAAATGGGCATCTGAGATGATGAAAAGTAACAAATAAGGGAGGAGTCCAAAGATGGTGGACTGGTAGGTAGCAGGAGAGGGACCCTCTCTGAGAGAGATAGCTAAAATGCCAGAATAAAACACCCTGGAGAGACCCAAACAGAGAGAGGTGGACTCTCACAACCCACGAAGAAACTAAAGTGCAAAAAACCGCTTGAATATGAGGTCCTGGGGCTACCATTAGTAAAGCTAAGATCAGCGAGCACAGTGCCCTCCTTGAGCCGCCTGAATCCCTGCCGGAGACCTGACCAAGTGATCGCCGAAGCAACTGGCTTGAGCCACCGGAGCGTGGATCTGAACAGCCCTGCATGGGGCTCGCCCGGATCCGGCCCTGCAAGCGACCCACCCAGAGGCACCGTGAATTTGCACCGCAGCCACACAGAAGTCAGAAGTCGGGGAACCCAGCAGTTTTCGGGGACCGGCATCAACACGCGGTGAGTGATGGGAATAAGACCCTCCCATGGGAAAGGGAAAACTGACTGGAAGACATGTTGGATTTGGGCAGGAGAGCCCTAACTCCATAAGGAAGTGGCTTCAGTTGGTTGCTCCCCTCGCCGAGTGGATTGGTGGAATCTGCTTGGACTAGGCTGTGCCCCTGGCCGGGACCAAATGAGTTGCTACAAATTAATTCCGTGAGATTGGCACACACTGACGCAGTGAAGGCCTGCAAAGGTTGACTGGCCCGGACGGGAGGTGCCAGCGCACACTGCCCATGCGTGAACTCTAATCTCTGATAGCCTATTTCAGAGGACAAAAGCTCCTAGTCTGCACCCTCTAGAGAAGCCATAACCAACAAGAAAAGGGTCTGGGAATTACACTGTACACTTGTATGGAAGGAACCAAAAATGTGACGAAAGGGAGAAATAAGAAAAACTCCCAGCCCCAACCCTGAGAACATTGATCCAGAAGAGGTAAATACAAAAGAGATTGAGGGTAGCAAAAATGCACCATCAAACACAGATATAAAGAGATATCTTCAGGACCTTGTAAGTGGGACCAAAACTGAAATATTAATTCAAATTAAACAAGACATAAGTAGATTAATAAAAGAAAGGCTGGGCACCTCTCAAGAAGACATAGACAGAAGAATGGAGGAACACAAAAGGAGAGAACAATTTAATGAAGAATACAGAAAAAACCTAGAATTCATGAAGCAGATTCAAAGAGATTATCAGGAAACTAAAGACTCCATAGAAAGCTGGCAAAACTGCTTGAAAGAAACTAAAGATAGACTCAAAAATTGAACACAGGCTTGCAATGTGCAATCATGAAAGGGAAATAACAAGGGAGCAGGCAGTAAAGATACAAAGATACAAAGACTGGAAGATGACAAGAGGATCTATAATTTAAGAATAAAGCATGTGAATGAAGAAGCAGGAATCAAAACAGAGGAATTACAAAGGCTATTCACAGAAATTATTAAGGAAAATTTCCCAAGCATAGAAAAAAGAAATGATATGCAGATGTATGAAGCATACAGAACTCCAGCCACCTACAACCCAAACAGAGCTACACCCAGACACATAATAATCAAGATCCCAGAAA
>PVJX010022430.1:0-30571 GCA_004027295.1 Dolichotis patagonum
GTTTTTTTTTTCCCATCTAACAAGCCAGTTTTGTCTACTAAAAAAGTCATGAATCATCCACCAGTAATGATATAATTTTAGCAAAAGTATGTCAACTTCATAAAAAAATTTTATTGGAACCTGGCATTCCTTTGAACTTTATTTTTTACTTTGAATTTTTTAATATTTAAATAGTTCATGATATGTCATGGCTGGTCATATTTTCAGATCTTTTATGCCCACTAATAAGTTTGTATACATTAAGATTATGTATTCAATCTCAACAAAATAAATGGCAATACATTCAACCCATGTATACTTGAGAATTTCTGGCTGTGTGACCTTGATGTGACACCTATGGTGACAAGGACCATTTCCCCATATCTATTTTTTCTCTTTCTCAGGTATAGAGCTCAGGGCTTTGAGCAAAAAACAGACAAGCAGCGTAAAGACAGTATGGTTAGCTCTCCATATCAATGCAGTTGCACCTGTAGATTCAACCAACCGTGGCTGCAGCTGTTAGGGAGAGAAGTGTATGTCTGTATAGAATATGTGCAGACCTTTCTTCCTGTTACTATGCCCTGAACAATGTAGTATAACTATTTACATAGCACTTACATTGCAGTAGGTGTCATATGGAGTTTAACTAGAGGTAGCCAGGTACCAATTCTGACTCTTGGGGTCCAAGTGGCAGAGGTGTGCCATTTCTAGGAAGTGTCCACAAGGAAGCATGTGCCTGTGTGCCCTGTCCTCAGTTGCCACCTACCTGCTGACTGGATATGGGACAGCTATTCTGACACTGGGGACTTCCAGAACTGGGGACTTATGAGAGTAGCTTGGCTCTTTGTCACTATGACCTCTGGACTTTTACATGAATGAAGAACTTTGTCTTGCTTAAATAACTGTTATTTTAGGATTTCTGCCACCTAAAACCAAACCTAGTTGTAACTCCAAAATGTGAAAATAGTGAGCCAGGTGTGGTGGTATAGTCCTGTAACCCTGACACTCAGGAGGCTGAGGTAGGAGAATCTCCATGAGTTCAAGGCCAGCCTGAACTGCATAGCAAGACCTTGTCTTGACAAAACAAAACAGATATCACAATATTATGGTCCCCTTGGAGTACTAGTGAGAATTTTCCTTAGATGTTTATATCCAGGAATAGAATCACCAGTCATTAGTAGCCATGTGCATCTTCCCAGCTTCTTTGTCTCCTTTTCCCTGTCTGTTTTGCAGTAGTGGAGATGAAACCCAGGACTTTCACATTGAGTTACATCTCCAGCCCTTTAAAAAAGTGGTGTTTTTTGAGTTTTAACCCAGGGTTTCACTAAATGATGGGCTCCAATTTGTGATCTTCCTGCTTCAGCCTCCCAGAGTGGTAGGATTGATTACAAGTGTTCACCATCACATCCCTCTCCAGCTTCTGAATTCTGTTAGATTGGTAACACAGGTGGTAAGACCATTAGGATGTTCGAAGTTCCTACTGACTCCTCTAGTGCATCATCTGGGAAGGATGTGGGAAATACTTCACTGTAAAAGAATTGCATTTTCCTGTGGCAGAGAAGTTTGCCATTTCCCATGGCTCTTTTCATAATGTCATTCATCTTCAGAGCAACTGTTTGAAGTAGGTGGTGTTATTCCCATTTTACAGAGGTAAAACAGACACTTAGATGAAGTAACCTGCCCCAGACCACATAACCTTCCATCACAGAGCCAGATGTAAACTCAAGTGAGCCTGACACAGGACTTGGAATTTTTGTTGTTTTTTGAGACAGGCTCTTGTTATGTGAATCATGCTGGGTTTGAGCTCACTTTGTAGCCCAGGCTGGGCTTGGACTCACCATGATCCTCCTGCCTCAGCCTCCTGAGTGCTGGATTACAAGTGTGTACCACCATGCCTGGCCAGCTCACAATTTTTGAGACCAGTGATTCTGTTGCTTTTTTTTT
This sequence comes from Dolichotis patagonum, assembly GCA_004027295.1. NCBI lineage: Eukaryota > Metazoa > Chordata > Mammalia > Rodentia > Caviidae > Dolichotis > Dolichotis patagonum. Next base: position 1,924 of record PVJX010022430.1, read on the forward strand.
GAGACAGGGTCTTGCTGTATAGTTTAGGCTGTCCTTGAACTCGTGATGATTCTGCTGCTTCAGCCTTCTGTGTGCTGGGATTATAGGCAGGCACCACCACTCCCGCCTGAACAGTGATTCTCAGACTGCAAAATGTACACACGTCTTAGGGGATCCTCTTAAAATGAGATGCTGGACCAGCTGCTCTGAGATGGGTCTGAGACCTCCATTTCCTACTAAGTCCCCAAGGGGTGCAACACTGCTAAGAACAGTAAGTACCAAGGTATAATTCCATTTTGCCTTATTTTTGACCCTTTTTTCTTTATACCATTAAGTGGTCCATCTTTCCAACAATGCCCCTCCTCCAGCTCACAAAGCCCCTCGTGGGACTGGTAACATGCTTTTGTGTGTTCCACCTCAGTTTAGAATCAGGCTGTAGCTCCTCACACTCAACCTGCTGTTCCCCTATCAGACTCAGCACCCAGCAAACATCTTTTTTTTTTGAGACAAGGTCTTGTTTTGTAGTGCAGTCTAGCCTTAAGCTCATGGTGATCCTTCTTCCGCTTTAGCCTCCCAAATGCTGGGATTATAGGCATATGCCACCACACCCAGCTGCCTTTTTATTTCTTTAAAACAGGGTTTTAAATTCCTAGGTGATCCTTCCTCAGCTTTCTCAGGTGAGATTCTGTAATCTCTACCATGCAGATTTATTTATTTATTTATTTATTTATTTATTTATTTATTTATTTATTGTCTTTTTGAGACTAGGTCTCACTATGCAGTTCAGGCTGGCCTTGAGCTCACTTTGTAGCCCAGGCTGGTCTTGAACTCGAAACAGTCCTCCTGCCTCAGCCTTCTGAGTGTTGGGATTACAGGTGTGTGCCACTACCCCTGGCTAAGCTTTTTTTTTTTTTTTTTTTTTTTTGGTACTGGGGATTGAACTCATGTTCTTGCACTTGCCAGGAAAGTGCTTATACCATTGAGCTAAATCCCTGGCCCAACATATTTATTTTTTAAGAGATGAGTTTTATGTTGCTCAGGCTGGCCTTAAACTCCTTGGCTCAAGCAATCTTTCTGGCTGAGCCTCCTAAGGTAGCTGAAACTATAGGCCTATGCTGCCATGTTGAACTGCCAAATCTAATTTTTTGATTAATTTGTGTAGTGCTGGAAGATCAAACTCAGGGTTTCATGTAGTAGGCAAACACTTTACTGTTGAGCCACACTCAAAACCCCAAATCCAATTTTAAAATGAAAAATTCGCCAGGCGTGATGATGCAAACCTGTGATCCCAGCGCTCAAGAGGCTGAGGCAAGCAGATTCCTGAGTTCCAGGCCAACCTGGCCTACAAAATGAATTCAAGACCAACCTGAACTGTCTAGGGAAACCTTGTCTCAAAAAGACAAAGAAAGAAAGAAAAGAGAAGAAAAGGAAAAAGAATTTTAATCTGGCTCACCTGGCTTGCTTCCTCTCTCCTGCTCGAATTGACCCTTTTTTCAGATGCTGTGTTCATCCTGTTTCCTTCTGTGAGGAAGGCCTTTGTGTGTGCTTGTCTCTTCCCTGGAATGTTCATCCTTCTACCATGCTGCAGTTGCAGTATCCCTCACTTGTCCCCGGGTGCCATGTTCAGGACACATCCTCGACAGTCCCCATGTACCTAGTGCTATATATGGTGATATCTCTAGACACTGGTCATTGGTTTTGGAACTTGTGACAAGTACCAAAAATGCCAGGTACCCCTCCCCTATTGTTTTGGCTGGAAAGGGTAATGCCAGTCAGGAGGCAATGGACACAAAGTGCTAACTTGCACATAGAGTACCAAACAAGTGGTGCATACTGAGACAAAATTTTCTCATGAAAATGCTTCAGGTACCAAATTCCACAAGTTTCAAAGTAGTCAGGTTCCAAAGTGTGACTGTAGTGCTCGCTTCGGCAGCACATATACTAAAATTGGAATGATACAGGGAAGATTAGCATGGCCCCTGCGCAAGGATGACACACAAACGCGTGACGCATTCCAAAGTGATTGTATACTGTGTTTCCCTATGTATACATATGATAAAGTGGACAATTACAACAGTTTACTATAATAAAAGTTGCACAAATCATTTCTACTGAACTGTACTGTGTCTTTGGCTTTGGCTGGCCACAGGTAACAGGAAATCTCAAATAAAGGACTTGTGTATTTCTCTGCCATACTTAAACTCAAGCACAAGTCCTCCTGTTACTAGGTCTTTGAAACACCCACGTGTTGGACTTGTTTTGTGGGACTTGTCATCAATGAAGTTTTTGTTCAAGAAATTTCATGTGTACTTAGGTTTTGTGAACCATGATTTCCAAAGCAAATAGCAAAAACTGGACTCCAGTTTAAATTGATTAGACCCGTACAGCTGTGTATATCTAACCTTAAAGAAATCTTAATCAAAAGACCCATAAAATTAAAAGGTACTTTTACTCAGAGAAGAGCCAAGGTTGTCGTCCTATTTGGCAAAATGAATTGGTGTTAAAATATTTGCATTTTTTTCTTGGTCCTGAGGATTGAACCCAGGTCCTTTGTACTGAGCTACATCCCCATATCTTTTTGTTTGTTTGTTTTTTTTGAGACACTATGTAGTTCAGGCTGGACTTGAACTCACTCTGTATCCCAGGCTGGCCTCTAATTCGTGGTAATCCTCTTGCCTCAGCCTCCAAAGTGCTGGGATTACAGGCATGCACTACCACGCCTGGCCACCCCCAGTTTTTTTTTTTTTGTTTGTTTGTTTTTTGAGACAGTTTTGCTAAATTGCTAGAGGCATGCTTGCTTTTTAATCTTTCTGCTGCAGTCTCCAGAGTGCTGTGATTATGTGCATGTGCCTTCACACCCAGTTTGTATAATGCTTCTATGAACATGCATGTATAAATTTTTGTTGAGACATGTTTTCATTTCTTATTGGTGGATACCTAGCATTAAAACTGAGTCATGTGAAAGGCATATATTTAATTTTAAATAAACTGTAAATTGTTTTCCAAAATAGGTGTATTGTTTGCTCCCACACTAACACTGTCCTTTCTCCAGTGGCTGCATATTACTTCCAGTTATTTGATATTGCCAGTTTTTTTAAAGTATTCTAATATAGTGATACCTCAATGTGGGTTTTGTTTTTATTTTTTGAGACAGGGTCTTGCTTTGTAGCGCAGGCTGGCCTTGAACTTACTATGTAGCCCAAACAGTCCTCAAACTTAGGGCACTGCCTCAGCCTCCTGAATGCTGAGATTACAGACCACCACACTTGGTGGTCAAATCTTTCCATAATGACCAATGATATTGTATACTTGTTCACCATCTATATATCTTCTTTTGGGAAATGTCTGTTTACATCTTTTGCCCATTTAAAAAATTGTTATTGGCCTGTCGAGTTTGAAGAGCCTATACAGGTGTATCTGATACAAGGCATTTGGCAGACACATGCTGTGCTTAACTGTTTCACTCCACAGGTGCAGCGTTACAGGAATCTACCTCTTCTGATAAACTCCGTGAAGGAAGGGACTAAGTCTGCTTTTGCCTGACACCTGGGAGGTGCCAGGCACATGTAGCAAGCTGCCCAATAACATTTTTATTGGGGGATTAAATGATTACAGTCTAAAATTTCTGTCCACCAGGGGAGACTAGGTCTAGGGTTCCAAAACACGAAATATTTCCTGGGGCAACGCCAGTGTGGGGTATTCAGGACTCAGAATAGATTCTAATAAGGCATCTCAGGGACTCCAGAATTGATTTTTTTCTAAGAGTAGGAAAATTTATTGAAGGAAAGGAATGGGGAATAGAAGAGCTCCGGAGACTGACGAGGTCTCGAATGGCTTGCCCCGGAATTATTTTTGAAGTGTGGTTGGAAGAGAATTTTTTGAAGCTGAATTTGCACAGAATGGTGACAGTTTCACATAGAGTGCATGTTCATTTGGTGTATTTTGGATGTTGCGATTGTTCTCTAAGGACCACCCTACGCCATCCTTTCGTCAGAGATCTCGTGCCTTTGACCCCAGATCTACAGGTGAGTCTCCCAAGGCTCAGAGTGCCGCCTGCTTCACAAAAGACCACCAGAGGGCGCAAGGTTTCGGTCTCGGTGGGAAGTGGGGAAAGCGGGTTAGGATGCTACTTTCAATGGGAATATAAGTATCCAAAGTGCACGCTCAGAGTTGGGGAATCTGAGAAAAGGGGCAGCGGTTCACCCTCCACTCATTCCACCTCTACTGAGCATGCACGGAGCCGCCCTGACGCTGTGAGTGACTATCACAAGAGAGAACTGGTCATAGCATCTCTAGAGACATTTGTAAGTTCCGAAAACCTTTTGAGACCTCAGTAGTTTGTTTAATCCACAAGACGTCCGCCAGTTGATCGTTCTGGATAAGGCCACTGAGATTCGCTAAGTCATGGGGATTCATAGAGAGTCACGGCGGGAAGGGAATGAGCAGCCGGCTTGCCGTAGCGCGTGATCTGAGACCAGCTCCCGGGGTTACCCCGGCGACCGGTTGACAGTCACGTGACACTTTACCCAGGGTGGGTGCCTTGAGGCTTCTGGTTGCTGTGATGGCGGGTCACGTGACGCCGGCTTGCACTCAATGACTGCTTCACTCCCGCTCCAGTGTCACATGACCTGCTTTCCAGCAACATGGCGGCCGCCGGGGTGCAGCACCGGCGCTGAGAGAAGAGCAGCGCGCTCCTGCGTGGAGTAAGGGGTCTCAGCGTGAGAGGGGGCCCGGCCCCCTCCATCTATCTCATCGTCGTCACTTGGATCCCACAGTCCCTTGCGCTCGGTGTATGGGAGGGAATGCCTGGCCCGGTCTCTTTTCAGCCGAGCTCCGCACCTAGGGCAGGTCTTACCCAACTGTGGGGACGCGTCCCTTTCCGGGGATCCCGCTAGTCTTCCTTCTCCAGCCCTTTTACTTCGCAGGTGGGATCGTCGGTGGGACCGGAGTGCGGGCCGGTGCGGCTCCCCGGGACTATGGCTGGGTCTGACACTGCGCCCTTCCTCAGCCAGGCGGATGACCCAGATGATGGGCCGGTGCCTGGCATCTCGGGCTTGCCAGGGTTCTTGGGAACCCCAAAGTCCGGGGAGCCCGAGGTGCCGGATCAGGAGGGGCTGCAGCGCATCACTGGCTTGTCGCCGGGCCGTTCGGCTCTCATCGTGGCTGTGCTGTGCTACATCAACCTCCTGAACTACATGGACCGCTTCACCGTGGCAGGTAGACGCTAGCCGCCGGCAGGTAGGGAAGGAACCAGGGTCCTGAGATGGGGTAGCCTCGCGGGCTCACCTTGAGTGTTCCCTTCCAGGCGTCCTGCCAGACATTGAGCACTTTTTCAGCATCGGAGACAGTAGCTCCGGCCTCATCCAGACCGGTGAGTGGAGGCGCCTCGTGGTCACACTGCAGCTCTTACTGCTTTTCTGCTTCCTTTGGGCCATATTCTTAGGGGACCTAATGGCCTTAATTTTGTTCTGGGACGGGTTAGTTCAGCTAGGACATATTTAGATGAGAGCAAGGCTGTAATCCCAGCTCTTGGAGAGACTGAGGGTAAGAAGGGTTGAGAGTTGGAAGGCAGCCTAGGGTACATGTCAAGACCCTGTCACAACAAACCAAACCAAACCAGGTAGTCGGTAGTAGTTACAACAGACCTGGCTTTATTTTTGTCTTTTTTTTTTTTAAATCTTTTTGAGGCACGGTCTCACTATGCAGTTCATGCTGACCTTGGGCTCACTTTGTAGCCCAAGCTGGTCTCGAATTTGCAACGATCCCGTGATCCCCTGCCTCAGCTTCCTGAGTGCTGGGATTACAGGAGTGTGCCACTACGCCCGGCATTTTTTTTTTTTTCTTTTTTTGAAAGAGCCTGAACTTCACTATGCAGTTCAGGCTGGCCTTGAACTCACTTTGTAGCCTAGGCTGGCCTTGAATTTGCAGTGATCCTCCTGCCTCAACCTCCGTAGTGCTGGGATTATAGGTGTGCACCACAACGCCTGGCTCAGGCATGGCTTTAAATCTTAGTGCTTCTCCTTACTGTGTACCGGTAGGCATGGCACTCAGTTTCTCTAAGCCTCATTTTCCGTGTCTGTAAGGGGGCCTAGTAATAATAGTCGTCTCTAAGGATAAGTGAAATCATACTGTGAAGTGCCCAGTGCAGCATTCCACATGTGGTAGGCACCTAGTGGGTGATGGCAAGGAGAGTGTCTGGAATGGGGGAAGCTGAGTTTTACTTGTTCAGAACTTTGGGTTTCTGGGAGAGGCAAAACCAGAGCCAAAGTCTTCTATTTCTTCCTCTCCTCCTTCATTTCGCAAATGTTTCTGAGCACCTGCTGTGTGCCAGGCCCTGGAGGGAGTGGTGATGATGTGTTTGGCACGATGTCACTGTTCATCTTTTTGTGTGGATATATGTGGTGCTGGAGCTCGAAACCCAGAACCTCACACATGTTAGGCAGGTACTGTACTTCTGTTTGTTAGGGTTTTTTTTTTGTTTCGTTTTGGGTTTTTTTTGTTGTTTTTTTTTGGTACCAGGGATTGAACTCATGACCTTGCGCTTGCCAGGCAGGCGCTTAAGCCACTGAGCTAAATCCCCCAGCCCTTGTTTGTTAGTTTTTGAGACAGGGTCTCACTGTAGTTCAGGCTGGCCTTGAACTCACAGTCATCCAAGTGCTGGAATTACAGGCATGGTCCACTACACAACTAGCCTAATACTGTATTTCTGAACTGTCTGCTTCCCCATGTTTAAATCCTCCCATTGACTGAAGAATAGGTGTTACTCTCCCTACTTTATAGAGGAAGTGGGTAGTGTTACCTACATTTTACAAAGAAACTGAGGCTTAGAGAAGAGTTCGGGCTTTCCCAGGTCACACAATATGTTAGTGGCAAAACAGGAATTTGAATGAAACCAGTTCTCTCGGTGTGCTTTGCCAACTTGAGGCCTAAGAGGAACTGGTGGTAAGTCTGGAGAGATGAAAATAGGATCATAGGTCAAGGTTGCAAACCTCTGAAGAGTTGTGTTACAGATAGTAGAGCTTTCCAGAGGGCTCCATTTATTCCCCTTTTCACTTAGCATGTGTTAATTGAGTACATCTTTTGTGCTGGCTGTGTGTTAAGTGAGAGAATCATGGTCATAGTCAGAATAGGCAAGGTCCTTGCCTTCATGGAGCTCTGTGTAGGAGGAGGCTGGTAAAACCCTCAGTTAAAATGAGATAACTTTGCACAAGGATAAGTACAGTGCAAAAGAAAAAAGTGCAGTAGATGGGGATGGGCTGTGTGGAAGTCTGGGAAGATGTCCAGGCTGCAGCCAAGAGCTAAGCTCTGAGGAGGCAGAGGGACTGGGATGTGGGGGGATGCTGTGGGGTCAGTAAGGAAGGGGAGGATCACCTTGTGCTTCTGTCCGTGGTTCCGGCAGCCCATGCCCCTGCTGGGTGGGAGTGGGAGGCCGAGGACTTGCCTGGGCTGACTCTCTGCTTCCCCCCAGTGTTCATCTCCAGTTACATGGTGTTGGCACCTGTGTTTGGCTACCTGGGTGACAGGTACAATCGGAAGTATCTCATGTGCGGGGGCATTGCCTTCTGGTCCCTGGTGACATTGGGGTCATCCTTCATCCCCAGAGAGGTGAGGACCTGAGCTGGCTCCTGCTACTGGCCACTCCCCACTCCCCATCAATCTTTGCTGCTGTTCCTTGGAGTCCTTTCAGACAAGCCCCAGGGAGCTTCTGCAGTTTCCTCGATTCATGCCATTTTATACCCTTTCCTTGCTTGAGTGAATCTGTCTGCCCCCTCTTCTCTTTTTTTCCAGAACCTTCTACTGTCCATCATCTCTCTTACCCTGACCACTGACTCCTCTACTCTATACCTAAATACTCACAATGTCTCTGCCATGGAAAAAGCTCCACCTGGATCGCCCTCTCCCCTTTTCCCTTTCTTGAAAGGTTCCTCGAGCAGCCCAGCACCAGCGAGGGTGGAGCAGCCAGGGAGCCACTTGCTCCCGCCTGTTGCCCCTTCAGCGCCCCTCTGGAGAGCAACCAGCTGACTTCACCCCACCACTTCAGTGCACCTGCCATAAACAAAGTCAATGACGACCTCCTGGGTGCTCAGGGCTGCTCCTTCTTCCTAGTGCTGTTCTTGCTGGATCTCCCAGGAGCTCTCAAGCCACTTCTTCCTCCCTGAAACTGTTCTGCTGCCTCATTCTTCTGCTTTCCTTTGTGCCTCCCTGCCTGTGGCTTCTTTGCGCCTTTAAAATCTCCTTTCTCTGTGTTCCCTCCGCCTTGGCTCTGTCCTCAGGCTGAGGCCCTATGTGTGCTTCCCTCAGTCATCATACCCTGTCCTTAGCCGCAGGTATCTTCAGTAGACAGATACTCCCCTGCCCGAGTTCACTTTTCACCACTGAGGTGTGTTGGGTGGGAAGGGCAAGGTAGGAACTAAGATTTATTTTGTATTTGCTGGGGACCTTGTACCGTGAAGTCCTCACAACAGCTGTGTGAACAAGTTGTTATTCCCCTTTTGCAGATGAGGAAACTGAGGCTCAGAGAGGTTAAGTTACTTTCTCAAAGTCACAGCTAGTAAATGGTGGAGCCAGGATTCCAGCCAGGTCTGTCTGATTCTAAACCCAGGCCTCTCCTGCTGTCCCTGCTGTCTCTCTGGCACTGATTGGAGAGGTCGCCTGGGAGGTTGCTACAAGGTGGGGGTACCATCTCCCCTGTGTCTCCTTCCCTAGCATTTCTGGCTGCTCCTCCTGACCCGGGGCCTAGTGGGGGTCGGGGAGGCCAGTTATTCCACCATTGCACCCACCCTCATCGCCGACCTCTTCGTTGCCGACCAGCGCAGTCGAATGCTCAGCGTGTTCTACTTTGCCATCCCAGTGGGGAGGTAAGCTGGCCTAAGGCCTGGTGGGAGGCTGTGGGCCTGGGTGGGGGCTTGACAGATTGACTTTCTGTTCCCTCTGTCCTCCTCCTCCTGGCAGCGGTCTGGGCTATATTGCAGGGTCCAAAGTGAAGGATGTTGCTGGGGACTGGCACTGGGCTCTGAGGGTAAGTCTGGTCACAGACCGGGGCCAGGTCAGTGATACTCTTGTGATCCCTTTCTGACCTCTTTGCCTCCTTTTTGTGGCAGTGCTGACTGGGCTGCAGGAAGCCTGGCTGCCATCACCAGGAAGTCTTGTCCCAGGCAAAGCCTTGTTGCAGGTGTTGGGAGCGCACTGTACCCTGTGACCCCCAGAAGGGACTGTATTGGTTTTCCTAGTGGGAAGTCCCAGGGTGATCTTCAGGCAGAACCACGCCAGGGCGCCCACAGTGTCACCAGGATTTGATAGTTTTCAGCTTTCCTTTCAACTGTGTTGACTTCATATTTCGTGTGTGAGCTCCAAATTATTATCTTGAATGGAGTAACTCCAGCAGTTTGAGTCCTTGAGCAATAGTCGTGGGATGGCAACTGATGAGGCCAGTGTGGGTAACAGGCCTACCATGAAGCCAGGTGCCAGGGCCAGGGCAGTTAACAGTCTTCTTGTCGGCCAGGTCTGAGATGCTGTTTGATCCATGTGGACTGACAGAAATGGGGAAAGTGCTCTCCCAAAAAAGAATTAGGCTTCTGTTGTCAAAGAGGAAGCAAAGTTAGGCTTGCAAAAATAGAGACAACCTCTCCTTCCCAGATTACAGGTGCAGTTTCCTGGAGCAGAGCGTGAGCCTGCATGTGGGAAGGGCTGGTCTTCTGTCCACTCTGTCTCCCTTGACCCCATGGGTTGAGTGTGTCCACTCTGTCTCCCTTGACCCCATGGGTTGAGTGTGTCCTTGTCTCTGCCTGTCCTGAAGCCAGTGTCTTCCCCAGGTGACACCAGGCCTGGGGGTGGTGGCCGTTCTGCTGTTGTTCCTGGTAGTACGGGAGCCACCCAGGGGAGCTGTGGAGCGCCACTCGGATTCACCACCCCTGAATCCCACCTCGTGGTGGGCAGATCTGAGGGCTCTGGCAAGAAAGTGAGTTGAACCCCTTTGTGCTCCATCCGAGGCCCCATTGCGCAGCTGGTGAGTTGAGTGAGTGCAGTGCTGCTGGCTCTGCTCCCTGCCTGCCAAATCCAAAGCCAGCATTTGGCTACTACTGTTCCCTTGTGGCAGCTGCAAATCCTAGGGTCAACCTCGGGTGCTTCTGCACCCAGTTTTCTGCAAACTAAGCCAGGAAGGGAAAAGAAAAGTCCCTTCTCCCTCCACACCTCTGTGGGGTCTGACTTCTCCTCTCCCAACTGTTTGTAGTCCTAGTTTCATCCTGTCCTCCCTTGGCTTCACTGCTGTGGCCTTTGTCACGGGTTCGCTGGCTCTCTGGGCTCCCGCGTTCCTGCTGCGCTCCCGTGTGGTCCTGGGGGAAACCCCCCCCTGCCTTCCTGGAGAGTCTTGCTCTTCCTCAGACAGGTACCCAGGTGGGGCTGGGCTGGGTGGCCTGTGGCTGGCAGAAGGAAGAGTGGCAAGGACAGTTTGAATCCTGACCCCCACGAGTTGCTTGTCTTCTAGAGCCTCAGTTTCTGGGAGATCTTTGGAGGGATGACACGGGGATCAGGGGTCCTGTATCTGGATAGACTTGGGCTGAGGGTGGTCGGGAGGGACCAGCTTTCATGCTGGGCAAGGGCCTTAGAGGCAGAGGTTGTAGCCCTATGTCTCTACCCTGGCCCTAGTCTCATTTTTGGGCTCATCACCTGCCTGACCGGGGTCCTGGGCGTGGGTCTGGGTGTGGAGATCAGCCGCCGCCTCCGTCGCTCCAACCCCCGGGGGGACCCTCTGGTCTGTGCCGCTGGCCTTCTGGGCTCCGCTCCCTTCCTCTTCTTGGCCCTCGCCTGCGCCCGTGGTAGCATCGTGGCCACCTATGTGAGTAGCCCGCAGTGTTCAAGGGGGTGTTCTGGGTCCAGGGTGGGGGAACCATGCACTAGGGCAGAACTGGGGTCTCCTAGTGGTTTGAGGTAGCATGCCTGGTTTTAGATCACGATTCTGGCCCTTCCCAGCCATGTGACCCTGGCAAGCAGTTTAGCATCTCTGAGCCTGGTTTTATTATCTAAAACTGGGACTGATAGTAGCCCCTGTCTCGTAGTTGTGGAGAGGATTGCTTGAGGTAGTGAATGAGTGTGTTATATGGTAATCCGTTTGTGTGTTTCCTCTGATTGGGATACTCTACTTCCTCCTGCCCCCTTAGATTTTCATCTTTATTGGAGAGACCTTGCTGTCCATGAACTGGGCCATCGTGGCTGACATTTTGCTAGTGAGTAGCTTGTAGCTCCACAGTTGGCGCTCGACCTAAAGAGAGCAGGGATTGGGGACCGGAGGCGTTGCTTGTTCTGAATGGTGGTGTTCAGCCTGGACGCAGAGTCCAGCCCTGAGGGGCCTGTTGTCCTGGCCCTGTGTCTTCTGGCCCCATGAGGAGACCCCACACTGAGCTCCCCTCCCCTCCGTAGTATGTCGTCATCCCCACTCGACGCTCCACTGCTGAGGCCTTCCAGATTGTGCTGTCCCACCTGCTGGGTGATGCTGGGAGCCCCTACCTCATCGGCCTGGTGAGCACTGCCCCCTGCTGGGACAGGGTGGGATGCATGGGGCCCCCTTCACTCCCAGTGCTGACCTGAGCATGGCCCTTTCACCTTCCACTGGCCCCAAGGGATTTTGTCTACAGGTTTCTCCCCATGAAGCCGTGGCCCTCACTCTAGTGCTCTGAACCCCCTTCCCTTTCCTATGCTCTGTTTTCCTTTTCTTGGGTTGGGGGCTCACCCTGGCTCCTCTCAGGTCTCTGACTCTTGGCTCCTTGCTCCCACAGATCTCTGATCGCCTCCGCCGGAGCTGGCCCCCGTCCTTCCTGTCCGAGTTCCGGGCCCTGCAGTTCTCACTCATGCTCTGTGCATTCGTTGGGGCGCTGGGCGGTGCTGCCTTCCTGGGCACCGCCATCTTCATTGAGGGCGATCGCCGGCGGGCCCAGCTCCATGTGCAGGGTCAGTTGCTCTTTGTCCCCTTCACCACACTGCCTGTTTCTCTGTCTTTCCATCCAGCTGCGCACTTCAGGTACTGGGCATCTCTCAGTCCACAGCTCACCCCTCATTAGGCTTCTGATCTGACTGTCCTACAAGCTGGTGTTCATCTGTGTCCATGATTCTTATGGCTCTTGTTGCGTCCCACCTGTGTCCCACTGCCTGTTCGTCTCGTGTGTGTGTGTGTGTGTGTGTGTGTGTGTGTGTCCGTGTCCCTCTGGCCTGGCTCTGACCCTACCTCCCACAGGTCTGTTGCCTGAGACAGGGCCCACAGATGACCAGATCGTGGTGCCCCAGCGAGGCCGCTCCACTCGGGTCCCTGTATCCAGTGTGCTCATCTGAGGCGTCACTCACCTGTCCATATGTCTGCTGCAGCTGGCCCTGGGCCCACCCATGAGGTGCCCAGGGCTGAAACCCTTGGCTCAGCCCGGTTTCCAGGAGATAAACCTGGGCTGTGTCCTGGCTCCCATATACTACATGGGTAGCCCAAGGAGTGATGGGGGCTTGGGAGGGGGTTTCCCCACTGGGGCAGTCCTGCAGGCTCGGTGCTATTTGTAACAATAAAATTTGTAGCCAGATCCCAAGTGCCTGCTTGAGTCTTTCTCTGGGCATTAGTGACCTCTGCTGGCTGGGCTTTAGGGACTGGCCCATGGTTCAGGGCACCCGGGGATTGGGGGTGGTCCCTGTCTTCTGGTCTGGGTGATCAGAGGGAGAACTGCTCCCCTCCAAGTGAGCTGTCTCAGTGTGACAGTGAGTCACACCCATGCCCATGCTCCCAGAGTGAGGCAGGGCCTGGGTGAGGCCTGTGTAGTAGGAGCCTCCCTGTGTGCTGTCACTGGCTGGTGGGGACCTACCCCCAGTCACTTTGACTTGCAGTCCAGATCCTTCTGAGGAGTCTGGGTCGCCTCCTTGGGCCTCCCCACTTCCCAAGGTGGTAGGGGTAGGCAGGGGGCGGTGCAGCTGGCCGAGGAGCCTGATGATTTCCTGCGCTCACCACAGCTTCCTGCCACAGGGGAGGCAGGCAGAGGGGAGGCGGGCAGGAGCGAGGGGTAGGGACGCTTGGCGCAGGAACCTTGCAGAGGGTAGCTGGGGTGAAGGCTGCACGGCGGGTGGTTGGTGCCGCAGACTCCAGCCCGGCCCTGGCCTCACCACCCTGGATCAGGGTCCCCCGAAACAGCCCCGACACCTGTGGCTGGGCTGAGATCCAGGAGCTTCCCAGAGGGTGCAGCTGTGGCCCCCAAGCACCTGCTGCTTCTCTGCTGAAGGGGCCTGCCCTGGGCTCTCCTGCAGATGGAGGTGAAGAGTGTGGTCCTCTCAGAGCCCTTGGGCCTCCTGCTGCTGCCCCTCGTCGCCATGCTGCTGATGGTCCTGTGTGTGCGCTGCCGCGAGCTTCGAGGTGAGTTGGAGCAGCCAGCTGCTGCGTGCACAGACAGGGATCCTCTCCAACTCCCAACTGCTTGGTCCCCCTTTAATGCTGTTCCTACCCCAGGGCCCCTGGGCTCTTAGGCGTCTCCTCTGTGTACCCATGTTCCTGCCTCACTCACTGCCTCTCTTCTCCAGGCTCCTATGGCAGTGCTAATGAAAATCGGTGAGTCTGTCCTTCAACCCCATGGGTCTCCCACTGTCCTGAAGACAGGGCTGGGCGGGGTCCCCTCTCTGCCCCATACCCAAGCTGTGTCTCCCCTGCCAGTTCACAAACAGAGAGCTTCCTGTTCAAGCCACCTCGTGAGTACACTGAGGGTCTCCTGCCCTGAATGTGGGGGAGTGGTTCTCTTGGCCTGTGAGCTCCCCACCCTTTGGAGCTGCCCACATGTCCTTGACCTGAGCTGGGATATGGGGGAGGTGGGAGCCCCAGGTCTGGCAAGGGCATGGGTTTCAAGGGGTGAGTGTGACCTTTGAGGCCTTGATGTCTGAAGTTACTCCTTTAAGCTTAGTTCTATCCCCAGAAATGCTGCCCTCTTGGTCACCTTACCCACCTGTTACCGACCCACACCTGAGCCAACCAGACCTGCTGCACATCCCGTGAGTACCACTCAGTCAAGCCCGTACCCTCCATTCTACCCCTGGCTCCCTCGCTTTCTTGGATTGGGGGCATTTTTCCCTTTTGCGACTCCTCTCGCCCCTAGACATGATTCTTGACCTTTGAGTCCCCACAGACGATCTCCACAGCTCCTCCTGGGTTCCCACCGGATGCCCTCTTCCCAGCAGGACTCAGATGGTGGTAAGGGCGGAGATGGGCTCCAAGGGCTGGGACCGGGGCTGGGCAGAAGCCCAGTGCAACCTGAGCTGACTCAGTCTCCCCCTTTCTCTGAAGCGAACAGTGTGGCGAGTTATGAGAACCAAGGTGTGTCTGGGATGCTGTACCAGGCTGGGTGAGGAGCCCGGGTCAGTCCCTGGCCGGGCTGAACCCCTGTGTCTTGATTCCCAGAGCGAGCCTGTGAGGACGCAGATAAAGACGAAGATGAGGAAGACTATCCCAACGAGGGCTACGGTGGCTACGTGTGAGTGGCCAGATGGGAGGCAGGGACCGGGCCTGGCATCCTTGCTCACCCTCTTGTTCCTTCCCTCCAGGGAGGTGCTTCCCGACAGCATCCCAGCCACCAGCACTGGTGTCCCTTCGGCTCCTGCACCCAGCAACCCTGGCCTCCGAGATAGTGCCTTCTCCAGTGAGTCGGCTCCTTCTGTCCACTGCCTTCCCACCACGTGCCGCCAGCCTCTGCTCTCTTCCCTCTTATTTCTTTTTGTACCCCTTCCATTTCCTCCTTCAGATGTTCTTCCTTCCTGCTCCGATCTTCTGATTTTTCACATTTTTCTCCCCCATTTCCTCTCTGTCTTCCTTTTTGTCTGTGATCTGGGAGATTTTCTTGACTTAGTCTTCAACCTTTCTATTGAGATTTTGTTTCCCCTACCCAAAAGCTCTTTCTTGGGTAGGTTCTTGGTCTGTAAATGTTCTTCTTGGTTTTGTTATTCTTGTGTAGTGAGACAGGGTCTCACTATGCAGTTCAGGCTGGCTTTGAACTCACTGTTGTAGTCCAGGCTGGCTTCAAAGTCACAGTGATCCTCCTGCCTCAGCCTCCTGAGTGCTGGGATTACAGGCGTGCACCGCCACACCACACAAAAAGTGTTCTTTTTATATAGCCTCCTGGCCTTGTTTCATGGCAGTGAGCTCATTTTGTCAATGTCTAAGGATATCATTAGTGTTTTCTTTCTCCCTGAAAGTTTTTTTCTCTTCATGCATGGTTTTAGGTTTCTTTGAATTGCTTTTCTATCTTTGGTTTGTCTCATCCTCCTGATCTCATCTCGTGGGCATTCCTCAGTATCTGATTTTCAGTTTTCTGTTACTTTTCTCTCTCCAGACATTGAATGTCCCTTATTTGAGACAGCTGAGTCCAGAAGTGTTTCAAATTTTAGAAATTTTGTAAACCCATAATGAAGTATCTTATGGATAGGACTCAAGTCTAAACACAAAATTCATTCGTGCTTCACATAAACATTACATACATGGCCCAGACATAATTTAATAGACTATTTTAAATAATTCTGTGCATGAAACTCATTTTGGAGCGTAGAATTTTCCATTTACAACAGTATGTTGATGCAAGGTTTGAGTTTTAGAGCATTTTGGAGTTGGGATTTTTGGATGAGAGGTGCTCGACCTGTCTGTATGTGCCCTGGGCTTTCACTTCCACACCCTGGCTCATTTGCCATCCGTATTTCCAAACTGCTGCCTTTCCTGAGCTCCACACTATCTGTCCAGGTACATTCATTCATTCATTCATTCATCATTTACTGCCTGTGTCTGCTGGGCTTACGCTAGGGACTAATGGGTTTGTGAGGCAGACAGTCACAATAAAACAACTACCATTCGTGAGGTGTGCTATCTCTGCTAGGAGTTTTATGTGCTTCATTTACTAAATCTCCCCATTCCCAGGTGCTCTGGTGCCCACTTCGGCTCCTCTTGCCCCTCTGTTGTGCCCTTCTAGTATGGCAGGATTTATTTACGTGTTGTTTTTATTTCTTTCTCTTGGGAAAGTCTTGCTATGTTGCCTATACTGGCCTTGAACCACTGAGTGCAAGCAGTCCTCTCACCTCAGCCTCTCAAGTAGCTGGGACTGCAGGCATGCCGCCACCCAACCCAGCTCAGGGCTGATCGCGAAGTGGGTCCTGTTTGTAACCATTTTACGGATGAGCAAACAGGCACAGAGAGGTTAGACAGCATGTCAGAGCTTACACAGTCTCTTAGTACTAGAGCTAGGATTTTACTTTTGTTGTCTGGCTCCAAAGTCCACCTTACCCATGTCTTCATCGAGAAACAAGGTAACACATAAAAGAGCCAAATGGCATTGGGTGTGGTGAGTGCCACAGAGAGACTAAGGAGTGTGTGGGCAGTGGCGGCCCCGTCGGGGGAGCAGGCAGTCTTGCTGGGGAAGGAGCAGTTGGCTGGGCTGAGTGTGGTTTCTCCTCTGCTGCCAACCTAGAGCCACGCCGGCTGCCATGTTCTGTTCCTCCTAACAGTGTCCGTCTAGGGCACCTGTTCAGTCCACCTCTTTGGCTCTTGTCCTTGTCCAGCTGCTGTCATTGTTTGCTCAGGCTGTTGCGTCTGCTTCAACTGTTGGGAGTCTCAGGGTATCTTCCCTTGGGGCCCCAGACGTCTGAGTTGGGGACCTGTGGGAATCGGTGGCAGAGGGTCTCTGGGGACAGTGCTGGACTGGGCTGAGCCCCAGTGACTTTCCTACAGTGGAGTCCAGAGATTACGTGAATGTCCCTGAGAGCGAGGAGAGTGCAGAAGCGTCTCTGGGTAAGTGGCTGGGGGCCTCCCGGAGCTCCCGCTCCCCTCACCTGGAGTCCTCCTGCCCTCCCGCCCTCTGTGTGGCTGGCCCTGTGGTATGGCCATGTCTCCCCTGCCTGTTTCCCCAGATGGGAGCCTGGAGTATGTGAACGTGTCCCAGGAGCTGCAGCCCTTGCCAGGCACTGAGCCTGGTGTGTATAGGTCAGGGGATGAGGCTGGGGGACCTGCCTTGTGCAGCAGCCTGCAGGCTGGCCACCAATGTCTGCTCCCTTGCAGCCACCCTGAGCTCCCAGGAGGTAGAGGATGAAGAGGAGGAAGAGGAGGAAGCTCCAGATTATGAGAACGTACAGGAACTTAGCTGAGCTCCTGGTGAGTGGCTTACCTTGAGGACCTTTTCCTGGGCCACCCCCCAGGCACGAGTCCCATCTTTCTGGCTCTGGGTCCCCACTGGTCCCTGCCAACCTCCTGTCCTTTTCTTCTGTTGTGTTTCAGCCAAGGCCATGCTGTCCTGGAACCAGCCTGGCTGGGGATTGAACTGGGCAGCTGGAAAAAGCCCCAGGGGCCCCAGTTGGTGTCCTGCCTTGGCTGTAGCCTGATAGCGTCCTGAGAACCCCCCCTAACTTATTGTCACTTTGGGGTCCAGTCTGTGTCCCCAACACTCTGCACCTTCTGACGCAGCCTGAGAATGAACCTGTCTGGTCCCGGCCCTCTTCAGAATGGAATAAAGGCCACTGTGGTCCACAGAGCTCTTGGCTTTGGGGCTCTGGGTTGGGCCTACAGGCCTTGCTGTGTGTGTGTGTGTGTCTATGTCCATCATGCTCCCAGAGGTCCTGGCCGAGTGCTGAGTGACAGTGGACAGTGACTAGGGTGCTACCACCTCCTGGGTGAGGCGCTGGGGCTCAGGACATGGCTGCCATGATGTAGCCCATGGAAGCATAGCCGTTCCCTGGGATGAGGGCTGAGTAGGGTGTGAGGTCCCTGGGGGGCAAGGGCAGTGATAGCAAGACTCCTCCCAGCTGGTCCTTGGTCAGGTCTCAGAGAAAAGGACTGGCCCTGAGGACCTCAGGGGGCTCTCTTAGTTCTTGCCTTTTTTGATTCTTAGTGAAATAGAACTTAAACATGGCCTAAGCAAGCCAGGAGTGTCTGGGGTCCCAAGTGAAAGTCTGTGTATTGTCCAGGTTGGGTCCAGCATGAGAATGAGGCTCCCCGGCCCCAGCCCTCTTCTTTAGAAAGTGTGATCTGCAGAGCTCTTGACCTGGAGATCTGTGTCCAAAAAAAAGAGAGGAAAGTTCTAGGTAACTGGAAATGCATGGGTACAGAGCAGTAAGTTCCAGATGCAGGTGCACAGATGGCCGTGATGCATCTCGAGGGAGCTTGTGCATGGCTCCCGCAGCCCACCCCCACCCTGAGAGCTACACCCTGAGTAGCCAGAGATGGTAGTTCCTGTTCCAGCCTGGCCAGGATCCCTTTCCTTGCCTTTTGGGCTCTCTTCTCCATTTCCCCCAGGATGGTTCTTCACCCCAGAACCTCAAGGGCCTCTTGGGTCGTGGTATCCAGCCTCCTTCCATGTGGATCTGGTGATTGTTGAACCTGCCCTGTACCTCAGAAGCTGAGGCCACAGCCAGATCTGGACCCAGCCTGCGGCCATGCAATGACGTGGGCACTTAGACACGTGTACCTGACCAGGCTGGGCTGTGAGCTCTGCTGATTTGGGCAGGAAGCACTGGAGAGGAGAAGCCCTTTTGTCCATAATCTCACTCAGCTAGAAGGGATCACCCTATTCTTGGCGCCATCTCTTGGACGGCCACTTGAGAATGGAGTCATTGGGAAGGAGAGAGTGACCCAGAGCCAGGCAAGGCCAGCTTCCGGACAGTGTCACCAGAACTGGCTCCACCACTCATGAACAAGGACCTTGCCCCCTGCCCCCCGGCTTCCTGGTTCCATGGGCCAATAAAGGACAGCTTGTCTGCAACTAGCTTGGCTTAGAATTTCTTTCGCTAAGACCAAAGCTGGCAATTCTCTGTGAACTCCAACCAAAGGTAACGAGACTGTCCCCCGTCAGCACTGGCTGCATTTGCACACACTCTCACTAAGTCACCTGACTCTACTGATGTCAGTGATGGGTAGAGACCCAGCTCACATGGGAAGCGACGGCTCAGAGACGGGTGGTGACTGCCCAGAGGCACACAGCTGCGGAGGCAAAGTCAGGGTCAGTGGCTTCTGGAGTCACTGGTTTGCTGTCCTAGGTCTCCTTGTTCTAGTTTTGCACCAAGAGTTGGCTGTCGTGGGTGGAGAAGTGCATCAGAGTCCCAGATGGAGAAAGCAGGTGGGAGGGCTTGAGAGGGGTTTGGACTTGCCAGACATCAACAGGTGGAGTCATCCTTTTCTGAGGGGGAAGGAGAAAGAGGCAGAGGCAATTCTATACTTGGACCAAGGGGCAAAGGACAGTTGACCAACAAGAATGCAGCTACAATCACCTTGAAAGCCATCAAGCCATATCTAGTTCAGCCACCAGTGTGCCTGGTCCGCACCCAGGATCCATGGGGCTCGGCCCGCACCAGTGCTAGGCCCAGCCGAGGAGGTGGCAGGCAGGCCATCACAGCACTGGCCGCCACTGGAGGCAGCTTAGGTGCCCATCTGGGATAGTGGGCCCCTGAGTGGGGATGTGGCATGAAGTGGATGATCAGTGACGAGCAGGAGTCTGGCTGGTCACGGAAGGCTGCCACCGCAGAGCGAGGAGTGGGTTGCAGAGCGAGCCTCAGGGGTAGAAGCATACTGGCTGAGGGCCCTTCCCCGAAAGGCTGGCAAATGGCACTCTTGGATTTCAGTTATTCTGTTTTAAGACTGTCTCACTAGATTGCCTAGGTTGGTCTCAAACTCATCATCCTCTTGCCCGGGCTCCTGAGTGCTGGCTACTTCAAAGGGCCTGGCTTGGATTTCATCTTGGGGATGGGGTTCCCAAGTTTAAGCATGGAATACATTTATGTTTCATATATACCTATGCACACAGCCTGAAGGTAACTTTAGACAATCTTTGTAGTGCAGCTGCATTTTGGCTGCCACCTGTCCTATAAGGTCAAGTGTAGAGTTTTCCTCTGGTGATGTCTTGTCAGTGGTCCATGTTTTGCATTTTGGGAGTATTCAGATTCGAGATCTTGGCTTAGGGATCCTCAGCCTGTACCTGTTGTTTGGGGACACATATATGCAACGGGGTCAAAGTAAGTGTAGGAGTGGGGAATGGCAAAATCGAGGCAGCAGTAACCTTGGGGAGGAGGGAGAGGAACGAGCCTGGGAGGAGCTCCTCGAAGGCCTCTGTGAAAGGCGCAGTGAGGGGCTGGGGTACAGCTCGATGGTAGGGCACTTGCCTAACCTGCCTGAGGCTCTGGGTTCCAAACCCAGCACCGAAGAACAAAAAAATGCTGGGTGTGATGTCCCATTCACCGATGATCCCAGCACTTGGGATTCTGAGGCAGGAAGACTGCCATGAGTACAAGACCAGCCTGGTCTGTATAACAAGACACTATCTCAGACACAACAACAAAAGACAGGCACATACCTGTCATCCCAGCACTGTGGGAGGTTTGCAAGGGTGAGACCAGCCTGGACAATTCAGCAACTTAGTGAGACTTTGTCTCAAATTAAAGGGCTGGAAATGAAACTCAGTGTGACAGCCTTGGGTTCGTGCCTCAGTATTGCCCCCCGAATAATATATATTTTAAGAAGTGCAATGGCAGGAGGGAGCTCTATGAGTGTTCAAGTATTTATTTTTTAAATTTTATTTTGTGTTTTGAGACAGGGTCTCACTATGTAGTCCAGGCTGGCCTTGAACTTACAGCAGTCCTCCTGCCTCAGCCCCCTAAATGGCTCTAAACTATCCACATTAGATTTTTAAAAACATTTTTTTGAGATGGGGTGTTGCTGTGTAGTCCAGTCTGCATCAAACTCACAAAGGTCTGCTACCTCAGCCTATGGAGTTCTGGGATTGCAGGTATACACAGCCACAGCTGATCCTTTAAGTGTTTGTATCTGAATGATTTCATAATAACTGGGATCAGCGGTGCCCCAGGAGGGAATGGATGGAGACAAAAGATGTGGCAGAGGCAACTTTAGCAGAGAGTAAACAATAGGCCAGAAATCACTGGTTGCTTTCTTTGTGCCAGCCAGGTGGCTGAGCCGTCTGTGGTACTCCAGGCCAGTTTGGGAATAGCATGTGCAAAGGTCTTGGGGTGTATCTGAAGAAACAGCAGATAGTGCATGTTATGACATGGTCAGGCTCGTGTTTTAGCCACTGTCTCTGATGTGGGTGGTGGGAGGGGGAGGGCAGCTGGAGCGAGGCAGGAGATGGCCAGGAGGCTGCTGCAGTAATCCCTGTGAGAAGGGTTGTGGAGACAGAAGGGGCAGGGCCGTGGAGAGGGCAGAGATTAGATGTGTTCGGGCGGCACAATCAGGGGAGCACAGGGACGGCCTAGCTGCTGGCTGGGAATTGTGGAGCCAGCTCGGGGACTCCACTCCTGGCCTTGGCACGGGGTGCTGGAGAAACTGTGTGTGTAGGGGCAGAGAGCGAGGTAGAGAGGATTCTCTGGGACTGCTGAGAAGGACATCTGGGACATCTGGATGCATCTAAAAGCCACCAGCTTGATCAATTTGGATTCTCCTAGCAGCAGCCCTTGAGACGAGGGCCCGGGGACAGCTGTTTGTGTGGGAGGTGGTCCCAGAGAGTGATGGTGGGATGGCAGGGACATGAGGGGATGCCTGGTGGAGGCACAGGGCACCTCGGCCTGGTCCCCCCACCTCGCTGTGCCTGGCTGGCCTGCCAGCCAGCATCGCCCACCTTGCCTGGGCCTGGCTTTGGCAATGGAATATAAGATGGGGGCTTAGGTTTTAGTCTCAACTCTGCCACTAGATATCTGTGGGGCTCTGGGAAACTGAGCATGTTAGACTGAAGTTTTAAAAAGTTCTCACTCTGGGACACCTGAAAATAAAGCAATAGGGTCCTCGCTGTGGAGATGGAGCCAGAGGTGTGAATGTTAACATGTTTCTAGCTCATCATCTTTTTCTACTGACCCCATTTTCAGGGTCTTCTCCTATGTGGTCAGGAGATGGTTTGATGGTGCCAGGGACCACATCCTTCCGAGTTCCCCCCAGGTAATGGGGACCAGAAGTTCTAGCACCTCCCCTCAAAGCCCCAAAGCCACTCTGATTGGACCAGTTTGAGATACATGATCCCCTGAGCCCATCACTGGCCAGGAGGGCACCATGTGCTCTATCAGGTCTGCTCCCTATTCTGAGGGAATAGCAAATCAGGGGCCATAACTGGTGTGGTAGTGCATGTCTGTAATTCTAGCACCCTGGAAGGCTGAGGCAAGAGAGGTTCATGTTCAAGTCCTCCCTGGGCAAGTTAGCAGCTTAAATAGCCTGTCCCCAAAAGGGGCAAGGGTGTGGGGATATAGCTATGTGCAAAGGTCAAAGGCCTTCGATCCCAGGTACTGGAAAAAAAGAAGAAAACAAAATTGGGGGGCTATTCCAGAAGAAGGGGACCTGGCTGCTGAGGTGCATTTATTTCACGCTTACTGTGTACTGCAGCCATTATTTCATTGAGTCCCAACACAGACCTGTCCTTAAAGTTTGGAAGCCCCATTCTATAAAGGCAGAAACAGGCTCAGAGAGGTTAAATGATTTGCTTAAGGTCTCAGGCAAATTCCAAAGTCCTTAGGGAAGTGCAGCTCACCCTGAGCCAGAGGGAGGGTGCAAAAGGTGAGCTCCAGAGGGCAAAACAAAAGGGAAGCAGCCAGAGGGTGGCTTCTGCTTCAGGGATCTTGCTAGGACTCTGGAAGGATGCTGGCTCTCTGCCACTTGCTGGAACAGCTCAATGGGCAGGGTGTGGGCTAAAGCTGCCCCCCACCTCACCTCCTCCCCACCATGAGAAATGCAGGAGCCTGAGAGAAGGGAGCAGAAGCAGAACAGCCTCAAGGGCATGCCCGGAGGTCCTGGATCGACTCGGTCCTGAAGCCAGATCCCTGGAGCCATGCTCAGCGTGTGGGCTAATGGACACCCTTCTCTGGCACGGCTCAGCCTCAGCTGTGTTTCTCTCGTTTGCAAATGAAAGCGGCCTGACTCACAGAGACAGGATACTGTGGGAAGTCAGCTTCATCAACACGGCCCCTTCAGCCGCCTACCCTGTGCCAGGTGCCTAGAGAACCTGCCACTCCTGTGTGGGGCCTGGCATGCGCTCTTCTCGTGGTGGCCTTTTTACAAGCAAGGAAACTGAGGCTCAGAGAGAAGATGGGGCCAGACCAGGCCTGGGCTAAATCCCTCCATCGGCTCCCAGCAGGCCCCTCTTTGGCTGCCCCTGGGATCGGCCCCTCTCTTTGTGTCTGTCCCCAGCCACCCTCCAGCACATGGGGTTGTGTGAGCCTGCAGGGGTGGGTGCTGGGGCCACTGTGGCCCTTGGAGACCCTTGTGTCCCTGGCCTCCTCCCCGGGCCTCCTGCCTGCCTGTCCTCAGCCTCCTGTGCACCTGGAGGCCCCGAGCAATTCTCGTCCTCTCCCACCTGCTCGCAAGCTCACCACTTTCTGTTTCTGGGTCCCTCAGCACCCTGCACCCCCCACCCCCCTCTCTCCTTCTTCCCACACACTGCTTTCATTTTGGTCTCCCTGCCTCTGCCTCTGCCTCTGCCTTGTCTCGGTTTGTCTCTGTATGTCAGGGTCGTGTCCCTTCCTTGCCGACTTGTCTGTCTGTCTCTGCTTTGTCTGTTTGCCATAGTGGGAGCTGAAGCTGCGGCTTTCGCACTGAACTACATACCTGGCCTTCTTACTTGTGATTTTGAGACGGGATCTCACTAGGCTGAGTTGCCCTGCTGGGCTAGAACTTGCCATCCTCTTGCCTCAGTCTCCTGAGTAACTGGGGTGACAGGTGTGGGCCATCACGCCCCACTTCCTGTCTTTTTTGTTTGTGTCTCTCTCCCTGTATCCTTCTGTTTGTGCCCCATCTCTCTCTTTGCTCGGAAGCCCTGTCTCTGCCTCTCTGTCTCATCTTTCCCCTCTCTCTGCACCTCTCTGTCTCTCTCTGTGATCTTTCTCTTGCTCTTGTCTCCCTCCTCCTCTCCCTGCCCCTCCCTCCCCACATCCTGAGTTGTCTTTGGGGAACCGGAAATTTGGGGGATCAGAGAGATACTGGGAGGCTGAGCTGCTGCAAGGCCTAGAGATAGCCATGGGGGCGGGGTGGGGAGAGGCAGAGCCTGGAATCCTGGGCCTCAAGCAGGAGGGGTCCAGAAGGGTGAGCTAGGGCTGGCCAGGGCTGAGAGCGGCAAGTCCAGTCGCTGGCCCTCAGCAGGCCTGTCCTTGCTATGATGGACTCACTGATAGAACAGCAGCTTGGGAGCACTTTTCCTGTGCCAGTTCTAGTGCTCGCAGTAACCCTGTCGGGCGGCACTGTCACTAACTCTGCTTTTCACGGGCACAGAGAAGTTGACTGATGCCCAGCATCACATAGCCTGGAGCCCTCCAAGTGGCAGGACTCTGACCAAATGAACTGGCCTGGGCTGTTGGCTGGGCTTTTCAGAGAGGTCTCATTAATTCACCTCACATCCTGGGGAGAGAGTCACAGACTTCTCACTGCTGTGTGTGGCTGAGGGCCTCTCTGGGTGCCATTTCGACACACATCACACTCCTAGCCACCCCTTTTCTACAGAGGGAAGAAGTCCCCAGCTCGGGGTCCCAGGCAGGCAGCCCTATGGAATTTAATAATGTCTTTTGATTTGTTTTAGGGTTTCCTTTTTATTTAGGGCAAGCAACACTCATTCAGGGGTGTGAATTTAAATTACTAAAGAAAGTCATTTTAGCCAATTGTAGGGGCACAAACCTATAATGCTGGCTCTCAGGATGCGGAGGCAAGAGGATCACACATTCAAGGCCAGCCTGGGCTACATAGTGATACTAAGTAGGTAAGTTAGACAGAAGTCAGTATATAGTCAGAAAGGGCCTGGGCCCTTGAGGAAGTCAGCACAAAATAAAGACATCTGGATTGTGGCTGAATGTAAGTGTGGTGGCACACGCCTATAATCCCAGCACTCAGGAGGCTGAGGCAGGAGAAGTCCCATGAGTTCGAGACCAGCCTGAACTACATAGTGAGACCCTGTCTCAAAAAAAAAAAAAAAAAAAAAAAAAAAAAAAAAAAAAAAAAAAAGGCAGAGAGAGAGAGAGAAAAGAAAAAAGGGAAAAGAAAAGAATTATGACTGGAGGCTCATCTGAAGAAGGCCCGGCCTCAAGTTAGACATGCAATGGCCAGGCCTACATGCCTCTTTAAGGTATAAACAGCAACCTGAGATTGTACTCTAATTAGTGCCACCTGGCCCAGTACATCCACTAGGCATCAGTCTCCCAGAGCATCTGGACCTATTGCTTCCCACAAATGTCTTTGTTCTTTCTGTATTAGAAGTTTAGTAATGCTCGCCATATACCCTTGCTATATGTTTTGCTTTCCTATTGGATCAATATTAGTTAAGCAATCTTATTTTTCAATTAATTTTTTTTAATTTTTGGTTTTTTGAAACAGGATCTCATTATGTAGTTGAGACTAGCCTTGAACTCTAGGTGATCCTCCTGCCTCAGCCTCATGAGTGCTGGGATTATAGGCATGTACTACCATGCCTGGCACAATCTTTTTGCTCTGACCTACTTTGTACCCACATTCTGACTTTGATATATAAAATACTTCCGACAAAGGACCTCTGTGGCCACTCATTCGGGACGTCTTCTGGAAATCTGAGCTATTGTTCTTTGCCTAATTTCCTATAAGACTCTCCTAACTTCTTCCTTTGGTCCACAACTCCGTTTCTGGAAGCTAAGGTCTCGAAATCAGCACATCCTTTACCTATTTTGCTATGTCAGTGAGACTGTCTCAAAACAAAAGCAAGCGCTAACAACAAACAAAAAGGAAGTCAGTCATTTAAAGAAAAGCAGGAGACCTGAGTACAGGAGGTATAGATATGGGTTCAGGAGGATCAAATTGTATTCATTTATTTATTTATTTGGCGGTAGGGGCTGGAGTGTGATTGCAGTGTCTCTGGATGCAGCAAGACCAGAAGAGCCTTCAGAATCCTGGCAGAAGCAACTGAAACCTATGGGGGTGGGAGGTGAGGTCAAGGACAGGGCATCGCACAGGATCATGGGAGGAGGACACAGCAGGAATCTGGGGATGGTCCTGCTGAGCTGTGACCATGCTGAGTGCACAGACACCCCTAGCCCTGCTGCCAGGCCGTGGCTTGACCCTAAATGTCACCTGCACGGTGGCCAGCCTGCTGACCAGGCCCACTCCCAGGCAGTCTGCAGGCTGGGGAGAGGGCTCTCCCCTTAGGAGAACTGGGACCTGGCCTCTCCCACCTATGGCGGGACAGAGGGCTGTGGGACACTCCTTCCCCTGATGCCCACATGCACCCTATAAGCCTGACTCCAGCTCCCTGCCTTGCTTGGAGCCCCTCCTGCTCAGGACCACTGCTCAGGTGACAGAAGTCAGTGACTTTGAATTCAATAATTCAGGAGATGTGAGATTTCAGGTGACCCAGGCTGGCCTTGAATTTGAAGCAGTCCTCCTGCCTCAGCCTCCCAAGTGCTGGGATTACACACCTGCACTACCACACCCAGGATTAATATTTTTTCTAACATAAAAGGTAAGGATGCATCCCCAAACAAGTTCACCCGTGAAGACTGCTTTTTATCTGCAGCATTTCTACTATCTACCTCCTGCCTGTTCCAAGTCCATCCTCTGGTCCCAGCTCATTCCTGCCCTCGGGCCTTTCTACTTGCTCTTCCCTCTGCCTGCAGCTCTGGCTGGAATCTTCCTGTCATTTGGATCCAGGCTGAAATTTCTCCGCCTTGGAGGGTCTTTTCCACATGATCTTGTCCCCCTCCCTTGCATTCTGTTACTCCATTGAATCAGCTTTGTAACATTGATCATTTTAACACTTTTTTGGCACTGGGATCAAATCCAGGTCCTTACTCACACTAAGCCCATGCTGCACTGATTGTACCCCAGTCCCTAACCCTGGCTGTACCCCAGTCCCTAACCCTGGTATTTTATGCATTTGTTATCTCTGTTCCTGTCTAGACCATGGGCTCTTTGTTCATCAGTGTCACTGAGGGGCTGGCACGGAGCTGGGCACAGTAAATATTGTGGCATGAATGAATTTAAAAGAGCTTTAAACCAGGCGTAGTGGTGCATGTCTGTAATCCCAGCACTTGGGAGGCTGAGGCAGGAGGAACACACTGAATTTGAGGCCAGCCTGGGCTACATAGTGAGCTTAAGCCCCACCTGGCATACACAGCGAGACTGTCTCAAAAAACAAAACAAAACAAAACAAAACAAAAACAAACCTTAAAACCACAGGTTCTAGGGTCCCTCAGTGCTGGGTCCCGGGCAGCCCCTTGGCCCTTACACAGGGAGCATGCCCACCTCAAGGAGGCACCCTGTAGGGGACAGGTTGCATGCTGGTGGCCCAGTTTAATTTTTAAAAAAACTTGCGGTAGAGAAAAAGAAAATCACATAACATCAAATGACTGCCTAACTACGTTGAAGGGCGAAATTCTGCAGCGTAGGTCTATTCTGTTGTGCAACAGACCTCCAGAACTTTTTCAGTTGGCAAGATGAAAACTCTGTGCCCGCTAGACAGCTCTCCACTTCCCGTCCTCCCAGCCCCTGCCGCTCCCATTCCACTTTCTGCTTCCTGTCTTCCTGTGACTGGCTGCTGTCATTCAGCATCTCCTCAGGTTCCTCCGTGTTGTAGCATGTGACACGATGTCCTTTCTTTCCTTTTTAATTTTTGGAGTACTGGAGATGGAACCCATTGAGCTGCATTCCCAGCCCTTGTTTATTTATTTATTTTGTGCCCTGAGACAGGGAATACTGAGAGCCCCAGCTGACCCTGAACTTGACAGCTTTCTGCCTCAGCCTCTCGGTAGCTGGAGCTCTGGGCAGGCTCTTCCTCCTTGTGGCCAAAGTCTGCTTGGCCACTGTGCCCAGCTGAGTCTTCTAACTTTGTTCTTCTTTATCAAGATTGTTTCTTGGCTATTTGGAGTCCTTTGAGAGTCCATGTGAATTTTAGGGTGGAGTTTTAATTTAATTTAATTTAAAAATATTAGTTGCTGGCTGGGTTGGGGTGTAGTTCAGTGACAGTGCACATGTGAGCTCTGTGTTTCCTCCCCAGCACTGGAAAAAAAAGTTGCATGTGAATTAGAATTAAATTTCTAGGCTGGGTGTGGTGGTGCACACCTGTAATCCCAGCAGTTGGGAGGCTGAGACAGGAAGATCACTGCAAATTTGAGGCCAGCCTGAGCTGCATAGTGAAACCTTGTCTCAAAAAGACAAAAAAGAGGCTGGGGATTTAGCTCAGTGGCATAAGCACCTGCCTTGCAAGTGCGAGTTGTGAGTTCAATCCCCGGTAACAAAACAAAACAAAACAAAACAAAACACAAAAAAGGCAGGGGGCAGAGATTTAGCTCAGTGGCACAAGCATCTGCTTGGCAAGTGTGAGGTCACAAATTCAATCCCCGGTACTGAAAGAGAGAGAGAGAGAGAGAGAGAGAGAGAGAGAGGGGCAAGAAATTCTAAAAAAATTAATGCAGCTTGTATTTGACAAATTGTAATTATAGACATTAATAGCCTACCATGTGACATTTTGATATAGAATTATATCTGATATAACCAACAGAGAGCTATCTTTTTTTTTAATAATTTTATTTAAAGAGGAAAAAACAAAACAAAATAAAACAGAATAAAGGGTAGCAACCATACAGTATTCCAAGGAAAAAAGGAAAAGTACAACAATAAAACCTAAGAAATTATTACTTGACTAATTACATACTGACTTCTTGGAAATAGTTGTTCAAATTACAAAGTTAAAGC